>JBAMHV010000008.1:18540473-18554551 GCA_037177535.1 Pseudomugil gertrudae
TATATATATCATAAAGAGGCAAAGTAAAGGAAACAGCAGTAGCTACAAATGGAAATCAAACCTCAATCTCTAAAATTCAGTCTTTACTGTCAGTGATTTAACTCTTGTGCCCTCTCGCTAGGATGTTATGGTCATTTATAAGACAGCATTTCCTCCCAAGGACATGTATCACTGCAGCTGGGATGTCATTGCCCTGTAGGGGAAACCTTATGTGCACCTCAGACATTTTAACAGTGCAGAAAAAACAGACAAGTTTAAATCCTGTGAAGTAAGATAGGTTGCCTCTATCCATGTAGCAGGATACATAGAAAACATTGCATTTCAGACATACACATTTATACTTGCACTGCATTTGCAGATCACATTTCTTTGTACCTGAATATGTTAAGTTACCTATTTATCTTTGGGCCAATGACAGCGACATCAACTCATACATACTCAACTTCACAAATACATTTATACTAATACTTATTATTCAGTAAGGGGCCCAGCTCCTGACACCTTTTTTTTTTTTTGCCAAGACCAGTGAAATTTTACAGCCTTATTGTACATCTGAGCCATTATTCCTCACAAATTAAGTAGTGAAAGAAAGGAAGAGTTTATGCCTGAGGCCTCTTGTTGACCTGAATCATAAAATCATTCTGCTGCAGCAACAACGGTACAGTATAGGCCTGTGTGTTAGTGTGTGTTTGTGTGGGTGGATCTGTGGGAATGAACGTGAAAGCCCTGGGTTGCACGGAATGCAGGTCAGTAATTACATTTAGCTCAGTTGAGCAACAAAGTTAATCTGTATGTCACTGTTAATCTGCTGTCTATATATGGATGTTGCTTCTTCACACCTTGAGGCATAACAATTACTCTTTTCTTTTACCTTTGAATTGGGTCATTAAGCACAAGGAGGATTGTTTGTTTCTACATATTTAGCCTCCAAAAGGATATTGAGGGTTATGTCTATGTTACTAACATTGTTATGATATACTATATAAACTTTTTAGGCAGGCACTTGGAAATACATTGCATCCCTGGGCAGTTTCAACAACAGCATAGCTAATTAGACTAATCGTATGACTTCTTTTCAATGTAGTAGTCGGTAATCAGATTTAGAGCTCACATCTCTGACAGCTGGGTTCACGCTCTTACTCTCATCCCACCTCCCCCATTGTCTCTGCCATCACCTCTTTAAAGATTCATAAGCTAGGGTTATTTGCATGAAAGTTAAAGCGTCTGATTAGTCGTATTACAACCCACTCTGACCGGCATGAGCCCTGCAGGAACTAGAGGATTGGCCAAGGTTACAGCCAAGGCATGTGCTCAACAGCATGCAGTGGGACCCACCATGATGCCAGGCTTGGAGGAGATTTAGATCGTCTCCCTGACAATAGCTTTTCCACAACCTCTAACATCTTCCTTTTACCTTCATATCATAGGTACTTATTGATACCACAGCGTTAAAGCCAATTAATTATGCCATCATGTAGACACTAATTAATTTTACAATAATCTTACAATAGATGCACTTGTATTTCTGTCAGCCTGATATTTTGCATAAGTAATAACCAACTAGAGATGTCCACCACAATACATGCAAAACAATTTTTCTTATTTTATTATGTACTAAAATGAGTGACCATGACGCAATGTTGAAATAATTCCAGCACATTAAAAGGCATAAACATTAAAATTAAAACTGTTCATTATAATTCTATTGGGGTCATTCAGTCAAAAATTTGCATTTAAATAGCAACATTAAAATTGAACATAGCATTGTTGAATAATGTGCTCATTCATATTAAGGCATCATAATTAATAGGCGTTTCCAAGGAAACTTAAGAAGCCTAATTGCTCACATGGTGGTCTCATTACAGTAACAGCATTTTGCTCAGTGTGAGTATAGCTGACCACAGCTCAGACTCCAAGAGCAATTTATTAGTTGTGGATAATATGAATAGAATCAAAACATAAAAAAAGTTTTCTTTTTATGTGCTTTTACCTCTTCTTTTCATAGTTTTATATTTCTTATCTTTACCTTTTATTGTGCAGGTTCACAGTAACCTTTTGAAATAATTTGGTGCTTTTACTGTGTGCTGATGAATTCTGTAGAGGACCCTCAAGACTATTCCTGCCCAGGCAACATCCCTGAGGCTGGGCAGAAACAACTCAGGATTTGTAATAACAGCTTCTGCTTGCTTTCCAGACATGCCAGCAGCATGTTCTACGGGGCTTAAGAGTAAGTCTCTGCGGGCCAATACAGACCTTTTGTTTTTACTGAAAGCAAGGATTTGGGGCATTCCTGTGGCATGTCTTGAGAAGTAAAACAGTTGTGATTGGTATAACTGTTCATTTATTAAATAATTTATCTTAAAAAATGATTTAAAAAAAACCCAGCCATTTAAAGCTTTTATTTTGTGAAATCTGCTTTAAAATATCCTGCTTGCATTCATTTTTATGTCAAAGTACTCAAGCAAGGGCAACAGTACACCAATTTGTCAGTCATTTCCTCCATTAGCTGCAGTAATGCAGGCTATTATGGAAAGGTGGGGGTTTAAGGGAGAGGGGGGTTGGAAGGGATATGGTTCTTATGGGAGGATGAGTTGGCACCATTGCTGTTGCCCTGACATTTAGTTGTTTGTTTTGCAGGATGAAGCAAGAGGTGAGGAAGGTAGCCATATGGTGGGTATTTATCAGGCAAAGGCTGCCAGAGTGATTGAATGTGAGCTGAAGGTGAAGCCACAGACAGCCGAGAGGGAGCGCAGGGCCTGATGCCTGGGGTCTGATACCAGGTTGTTCATCATCTCCCTTAAAGGAAGGTCAACAGTCCAATGAATCACACTCACCACCAAACTTACAGCTTGTTCACTGTCAGCTTTACTGCATTTTGCTGCAGTTCTTGATGCTTAGCTGGGACCTAATCAGCTTGCAGGGTCCCAGAATGAGCATCTTTACAAGAGATTGGAAGTAACCAAGACATGGAAGTCCTAAAATTCTAGTAATCGTTAATGCTATATCACAACCCTGTTTCCAAGAGTTGGAAAACTGTAAATAGAAGTTAATTAACTATGAATATTTATTTATATTCATTCATTCATTTATTTATTTGGCCGGAACTCTTTTAGTAAGCACAATGTGGTTGGGCATCAAACATTAGTCGCCATTCCCATTTATTTAAATTCTAGTTTAACTTGGCCTTCAAGTTAAACATTTTGAAAATAGCTAATTTTTTTCAGAGCTTGAAACATCCGCAAAATAACAGCAAAACCAAACAAACTGCCCCGGTGTTATAAAAATTACAAATGACAACAACCAGAATCAAATCACAAGTATCAACTTTGTCTCAAGAGGTCCCACATGTCAGTTGTGGGAACATCAATGGCATGATGGAAGTGGTAAAAGGAAAGTGTCAAAGCTCTAAAGACCCTGAACATGGTCACAAAAAGATTTTATACATTTATTTAACCTTTATCACTCTTCAGCAAGATCCAACAAGTCACATGAGAGGAAGACACACAGGAGGCAGAGAAGGCAGGGATTTGGGCCAGAATACTGCACACATGCTAAACTTTGACAAGGGCCACTCATGTTTCTCACAATGAGGCACTAATCTCTTATAGCATGGAGGAAATTATGAAAGATACAAAGAAAAAAAAATCCTTCTCCAGCTGACTCAGCCTTATTGTTGAGATCACCCAAGGCAGTTTGGAGCACTACAGAGGTTCAGCGAGTGATGTTCATCCAGTTGGTGCTGCAAAGCTGGAAGTTCCCAAGAAACAAGGTGTGTGGTACATATTAAAGAAGAAAATCAAACAATGTCACATGAAACAAGATGCAATGCTTTTCTAATAGTATGGGGATTGGGGGGAGGTGGGGGGTGCATAATTTTTTTTCTCATATTTTTTTAATTAAATCTCAACAGGTTTGGTTACGTATGTGATTAACTTTAGAGTCCCAGCAATAAAGATCTGAGAGAAGATAACAGTAGAAAACATTACACAGATAAAAAGAGGAGGATAAATTACATTTTGCTTCTGATCATGGTAGATTTATTTGACAAATTTGAACAGAAAGATATTTTAAAAGAGACTGAATTTGTCGACACGCAGTCACATTGAAAAGTGGACAGTCTACTTGTCATATGGATAGAAACATCCAAGGGAGCCCGCAACTTGTCAGACAAAAAAATGAACATGACAATGGTTGCCTGTCATTGCCACTCTTTCTCCTCTGTTTGCTTCCCCACTCACCACTCGTACGCCATCTAATAAAAGCAGGAATGCCATGAAAAGATTATTCTATAAACAGAGCGCATTGACATGGCGAGGCATCATTTTCATTTTACTTGATGTGACACTATCACAGTTGCACAGAAGGCTTGTTTTGTAGCAGGTGATGAATACTGTGTTACCCCTCCCAAATACCCCAGCCACCAACCCTGAGGGCACAATAAGAAGAAGCATACGGTCATATATATATATATATATATATATATATATGCTGCTCTATGAAGCGCACCTTGGTGGTTACATGAAAAACACTGCTCCTCCAGAATCCTGCATGACTAAAGTTTAAGTGCAAAAATGACTGACATAAAATGTTCAATTAAGGTTCAAGAAAATGTTAACAGAGGGAAGATGTGTAGTTGAAATGACCTTGAATGTGTTATCATGCTTAATTTGCCACTTTAAGCCATTCAGAAGCAATCAAATGAACCTAAAAATGTCTGCCTGCTGGATATCTATGAAAGTGTTCAAAATTTCTTGTCACTGGCAGTACTGTGGGTTAAAATGACTTGCTGATTGCAGATGAGAAGAGAAAAACAATAGTGCATTTTAGTTACACGGGAACGAGGACTGTGTGGAAATGCTATGAAGAGGAATTCTGCAGTGCAAACAAATCATTGGGGCTTGGGCTGGATCAGACAGAAGCAGACCTGTTTGAGCAAATAATGTGAGGAGGTTACGGCTAAGACGTTCTCAAATGAAGAGTAAAATAAGGCCACCTGACCCTGTATGTACAGTATTATGCTATGCTGACTGAGGGTCCAGCAGCGTCAGAGTAAATCCATGTGCTGAGCCAAAGATACACTATGAAAGTCAAGTCACATAATTATGTGATCTGGTTCATGGACAGAGGGGATAAAGAAAGCTGCAATGTCAGCATCCTCAGCATCCTCACTCCTCTGTCAGAAAATCAGACACAAGTAACGAGGATAACATGATAAAATGCCCAAACTGCTCCCATGTCATACATTAACAATGCTGCTCTTTCCTCAGTTGGCTGTCTAGTTTTGTAAATCAGAGCCTCCCACAGCACATGAACGCACTACTGCACAAGAATGCACTTGAGCACAAGTTTCAGCCACGCACGCAGAGCAGCCTGCAGCAAACTTTGTCAACCAAATCAGAGGCGGCATTCAGGAACACAGGTACCATACGGTGTTTGATCCTCACTGTAAAAGACACAAGAATAAAGAGGTGCAGCGAAATTTCTGGATGAATCTCTGGATGTAGCAAAACTGTTGCAGAACAACTTTTGTTTTATTGGTAACATTTACCACTTTGATAGCATTTTTTCCACCTCAAAAGGCAGCTAATTCAAATGGCAAAGCGCCACCAAATACACAGTACACTACATGATCAGCCACCAAACAGGAGACATGATGGTTTTGTCAGTACAGCAACAATTACATTCATCCAACAGATAATGTCCCATTTATGACCCTGTAACTTTATTTTAGGACCACAATAAAGTAAGTGTCACATTTTTAAAAAAAACATAATAGAACAGAAAGGTTTTTTATTTCTTTTATTTATTTGTTTGGTTGTTTTTCTTTCAACCTTCTGAATCATTGACTTAAAGAATTTGAAGAGGGGTTTTGGTAGAAAAAGAAGCCTATTACTGGCCAGCTGTCTTCAATAAAGAGGCTATGGAGTGTAAAATGTTTTGTGCTTTCTGCCTAAATACTGGGCCATGTAGGACGGATCAGTGCTTTGTGCCAAAGGAAGGAAATTACTCTCTCTACTCAGTTGGATATATGCAAAGCTTCTGTTTGTCCCACACATGCATTCGCTGTTAGGTTATTGATTTCCAGCCTCCCATCGTGTTCCATAGTGAAGCTGGCACTCAACACACAGCACAGAATATGCAAAAGTCACCTCAAATGGTAAGTTAGAAATAATAAAAACAGACAACAACAAGCTACTCTTCTTTACACTGACCTTCTCTGTCTGACTACAACTACCACAACAAAAAAGGATTTTATAAAATCCTTTCCTTTTCTTCTGAAGGCAGGCTGACCAGGTGTTTTATTTTTCTGCTGCAAAGTGCCTCATTTATAACAGATCAAGGCCATAGATCTTTCTTTTCAAAGATACTTAAAAAATCCCCACAGTGGCCCTGGAGTGCAACACAACAAAACCAGGCCAAACAAAACAAAATAACATCTAAAACAACCGGGGTTTATCCTGAACTGTCTTGCAAGTTTCAGACATTTCCACATTTTCAGGCATTTTTTACATAACAGGCTTATGTAGAATCTGAGAACACAGTGTTGAGTTAATCATGAAGTAAAATTGATCATATAAACATATTTGAAATATTAAAAAAATTAACATCAACTCTTAAATTTCTATTCAATTCCATTTTTTTCAACAACTCTTGTTTAACCCTATTTTTTCCAGCTAAAAACTTCTCCGTATTCTTTTCAAAGCAATACATGTTCATGAAATCTGTTTTTGGCACCATAGGTGTGACAGAAGAGGTGGGTTTACATCAAAGATAAACTCTAAGCTCCTTTTTCTTCATTGTGGTAATGGACAGCCTGACAGATGAGGTTAGACAGGAATCTCAGAGACAGGAGAGGTAGAGGAATGTCCTGGAGAGGAGAGGGATGAAGACTAAGACTTTTTAGCCTAAAAAATGGAATACTTGTGTGTGAATCAAAAGGAATCAAATGGTACAGTAAGGTTACAGGGAGCAGAGATAAAGAGGATTTTTAGTTTTATAGGGTCAGCAGCCCAGAGGATGAGAATGTAGAACAGAGGAGATGTGTACAAGCCAGTTGGAACAGTTGGAGAAAGGTGTCAGGTGTGATAAAAAAGTATGAGCCAGAGTGAATGGAAAGCTGTATTCAGCAGTGGTGAGACCAGCAATGATGTATGATTAGGAGACAGTGGCCTTATGGAAAAGACTGGTAACAAAGACTAAAAGGTAAAGGTTCCCTTTGGGAGTGACAAAGACAGATAGGATCAGGAATGAGTATATCAGAGGGACAGCTCATGTTAGATGTTTTCAGCACAAAGTCAGAGAAACCACACTGAGCTTGTTTGGACATGCAGAGTGGATGTGATAGTGAAAGTCACAGAAGGATGCCCAAACTGGAACTACTGGGCAGGACACAAAGTCAAAGAGGAGTTATTTAGATATGGTTATAGAAGATATTCAGTTAGCTGGTGTAAGAGAAGAGGATGCAGAGGATAGTTTTAGATGGAGGCAGATGATTCATTTTGGCAATTCCCGAAGGGAGCAGCCAAAAAGACAGAGAAGAAAAAGATGAAACTGTGATGTGACTCAACTAGAAATCATGTTCACACATGAGGTCATATGCCATTTCATGATAATGAAACAGCTATAATGAAGATTAAAATAATAGGTATTCCTTGTTAGATGAGTTGATTATAATATAGGTACAAGGTTCAAGCAAAAAAAAAAGATTGCATTAAAACAAGAAGAATTTTCCAGAAATTAACACATAATGACTGCAAAGATAATCTGGTAAGTAAGACAGTAAGACTGTCCTCCTTCTTAAAATGTGCCCACATGAAGGTATGTTACATTTTGGACCAACACGCTTGATATTTACATTTGTAAAGTGCAACAAAAGGTCTCATTAATGTACTGGACATCCTTAATTCTAATCCCTAATGTAATCTTCTGAACCTAACTGAGTGAAAAGTGTGTTCCAGTAAAGATTTATGTTTCAACTCAGAAGTATAAAAAACAAAGAAGAAAATATTGACATGTGTTGGCCACAATCTTGTTTCTAGTGAAGACATGTTGCTCTGAGTACTGATCATTGCCACATTATCCACCAGCCACCCTTCATTTTTATGCCGATACTGTGGCTTCTTAAACAAACGACTTGACAATGACATCCATTCTGATGTGAAAGCAGCCACATGAGTGGTCTTTCTTTCCTGACTCTTGTAGAGACATTCATTCACAGGATGCTGTCACAATTAATATCCAAAAGGATGAACAACAAATCTATGATAATACAGACTGGAGTATTTAAGAGGAGAACAGGTTTATGAACTTTGGTACCACTAGATGTTGTACTGTACATTAAACCCAATTAGTCCCTTGTTAAAGCAATTACAATGAGATATACTGTAACTTGTCAGCATCACTGCTAAACAGAAGTCTAATGTAGGGGATTTGGGAACATTTTATCAAGACACTTTTAATAAATTCAGCTGTTTATTCCACAAATGCACAATCCTTACACGCTATACCTCATTGTAAAGGTTACTATTCAGAATATGCTTTTATGATAAGGTAATATAGCACCTGGCAGGACACAGCTGAAAGGCTAAAAAATTACCCAAGAAGAAGGACAAAACTCAATGGAATCCACGTGAAAAAAGAATTCAAGGGAGAACAGATTCTTACTGACAGAAACATAAAAAGTAAAAAGCAATGCCATAATGATGACAAGGAATTTACTGTGAGGCGAAGGATTTCAAAATGATGTGATGGAGGTAAAAAACACAACATAAAAAGATTGATATAAACCAGTTAGTTGTTTCAGCTGAAGTATGTATAAACTTAACATGTGCAGTTGTATGTAGGCAGAGGTCACAAGCTAGACCACACATAATGAGTCGATTCTGAATTTTATTATCATTCAAAACAGATTTTTGAGACTTTTTTTGCGTGTGTGCCTGGACATCGTCATATTCTTCACACTCTTTCACATGAGCAAACAGGGAAATTTGACAGCATGCATAGTTAAGTTGCAGCTGAAACAACATGCTTGACAGCATGTTCTGTGCAACTACTCAAGGCTCAGTGTGCACGCTTCTACAATGCATCCGCCTGGAATGGAATAACATAATAAGTATTAATATCAGATGGCATTGCATTAGACTTTTTACATAAAAAGCTTTTGTCTTCCAGAACAGTGCATTTGCTTGACAGTAAGTGAATACAATGCATTTTGTAGCATATAGAATCGGTAGGCGTATGTCTGAAAAAGAACAGTGCTGCTGTAATTCAGCTATTACATCAGAACATATATATAAACTGGGCTTTAAATGAACAGTGACATTTGAAGAGGTTTAAGGCAAAACGTAATATCCAACTTTACTATAAAAAAAAACAATAATGATATAAAGGCACATTAGCTAACAAAATGAAAAAGGTTGTCTAGTGGAAAACATATATGAGCTGATATCAGTGTTTTAAAAAGAAAAAAAGAGAAGAAAATAAAAGCTCTCGCTGGGATTCGCTATGTAATAGGTCTGGGTCAGGACTGAACGAGAACAGCGAGTGCCCAGAAAGAATCATCTCCCTCATTTAGTTCTGTGTGTGTGGGTGGATCTGATGATCTACAATCCAAGCGTTCAAATTCCTGCCTGTATGAAATGTAGCCTTGCCTTAGGGTGTGTGTCCACAATTCTCCCACACATATAGGCTGGCTCTTGGGACACTAGTGGCAGAGCACAGTGACAGTGCAGAGAACTGGAAACTACCAGTGGAACCAGTGCTCAGTCGAGATGAGAGAGCAGGTGACATACTGCCCCCTAGTGTCTGCAAAAGGAACCAAACAGTCACTGTTTTGTTTTGTTTTTTACATTGTCATTATAAATTAACAACCTAAATCACAATCTAAATGCTATCCTTTCCAAAAAGAAAAACAGAACAGTGAGACAAAAACAAAAAGATAGATGATTTATGAATCAATAAGTAAAGATAAAATGTGTAAAAGAAGTTAGGAAAAGGTTATTACGTGAGGTTCAGGTTGTGTGCCAGCAGCACACCAAGCTGATTAATTTCCAAGAGCTGCTGTACACAGTCATCACTGGTGCTGGTGCAGACTGAAGTACGGAGCTCATTTCTAAATAAAAAGCAAGATGGAGCTCACTCACTCACTCACTCACTCGCTCGCTCACTCACTCACACACTCACTCACACAAAAAGCTACATTTTCTGCCTACATTTCTTTTCAACCTGAGTTTTCTGACAAGATTTGAGGCTTTGAGGCTCATGATGTGAGATTTAAAGTTAATTCAAAAGAGCATTTTAGAAAAAATGGAAGCCAGAATTGTGTTTTATATATCCTATGTCTCCGTATTGTATGTTGTTAAAAGCAAACATATGCATGTTATTAGCAGTACTTGCTGAAAACAAATTTTGGCTGTATTTTGAACAGACAAGCACAGTGAAAGTGTTTTCCGTAACAACACAGTGATGGTGTCATTAGATCTAATAAAATCACAGCATGACATATTGTGCTAATACACAGTTTATTAGCTGCACATATCCTGTTTTTACATGAGATCCAGCTTTGTTGGATTTTGAGGTCAGGATGGTAGAGGTTCTTCTAACTTTTAATGACTCAGAAAAATAACTTTAAGGGGATTTTTAGAGGATTTTTCCAAAAAGGAAATGAAAAATTGCGACTTCAGAGTTTAAATGAAAACCACCTTTTACCCACTGAGTGATTTTGAAAAATGGTTTGAAAAAAAAGTAGATAATCAAGAGAGTAGGTGTAGAAAGGAAAGGGCATGGAGTGAAAAGTGGGCATGGACTTATAAGCAAACTCTTTCATTTAAAAAATGTATTAGAGTATGAAGTAAAAGTCAAAAGGACATCACCAAATTTGCACATGAACTGCCACTTTAATGCCTCATATGTAAATTGCACAAGATTGCTGAACTGGATACATACATACATACACACACACACACACACACACACACACATATATATATATATATATATATATGCTTCTTTATCTTAAAAGTTTTTCATTGATGTGTTTTATCAAAGAAGTGTTACATGGTCTACTTTAGAGGTCCATATGATTTCAATGGTAAACTGGTAAACACCTCCTCAAATGACCTACATATGCCTGCAATCCGCACTAACACAATTACAAACAATCTCATAATAACTGCAATTATTGCATATCTATATGCTATCGACATCAGAACTCTGAAAGGTAGAATATATAAATTATCATATACTTCCATTAATGACATACAGTGATACAAACTCTTTTATGTTGCAGCTCTTGGTCAGGATGTGTACACATTTCAGTGCACATGTGTTGCTGTGATGCAATCTGAGGCAGGAAAACTTCCAACTTTCCACCACTAAATAACTTAATAATAAATGTTATTTGTCTTTCTTTCCAACAAAGAAAGTGCTAAAACAAGATTCAACCTTAATTTTTTACATAATATGTTTCAGATCTACATCCTGTGGTTTTACAAACACATTTAATTTGATTTTAGAGTGCTTTTGTGTATTTTAAACCGTCATAATTAGTTATAAATAAATGATATTTTGCAGACTTTTTGAATTATATTGTGATTTTGATCCTCCCTCTGGTGTTTCTTAAGCAACAACAGAAAAAATGCATTTGCTTTTGTGTCACTTTTGTTTCTCAAGAGGCAAAAAGTAAAGACACTTTAGATACTGACATGCTTGTCAAACCTAATTAGGGTGGGGAAACAAACTGGCTTGGTGTGCCACAATCCTGTAAAGCCATCCACTTTGTTGCCAAGTTACATTTCTTATCATCAGAGTGACAACAAAATTACAAGTGACAATTGTTGTGATTCCCTGGATAGTCTCAGATCAACTGATAATTGGATGGTTCTGCACAGGAGAAGAATAAGCCATAGTAACATCTCACATAATTGCTCTGTGTTTCACGCTGAAGATTCATTAAAGCCAGCTGACTCTTCTTTCACCCTGTTGATGGTTTCACTCTGCCTTTACAAGGACCTGGGAAAGAAGAACATTTCCAGTACCAAAGTGAAAGCAGCCACTGACAGACATTGATTGGAAACCAAGACTCTGAGGGCACCAGGAGGACAAAAACAAGAGGCTTAGTTAAGAAAATGAACAGTCTGCACAAGAATAAGATGATTTATGTTAAATAAAACTGCTCAGAAAAACTTCCAGTTGCAGAAATGGTATGGCTTCTTCCACACAGTAGACTAAACAGCTTTGAAAAATGACTCTTCAGCTCAGCAACTGTTGCTGTGATGTATAAACAGGACATAGAACCACATGGATCTGACTCTTACCCTGACAGTATTAACCTGTCACTCCTCCAATTACAGTGCTTTTGTACTGGTAGTTGTTCTCTTTAACAGCATTTGTGGTCCAACTCGTCTCACATGCCCCTTCTTTAGAACCTTGTTCATTCAACAGCCCAATGTGATTTGCAATTAAAACAAGGTAAGCAGATTCTGCGTGACAGAGCTGAGCAGAAATAATAGAGGAAGAAAGTTGTGAATCAGCTCTGACTTTCTTTGAGTTTTATTGATAAAGCTTTCATGAGTGGATGTCTGAGAGGAAGCAGAACAGACTCACATTTAGTTTGCATTTTCAATATTTTTCATTTTTTAAAACAAAAGGTCTAATTACTAGATGAAACACTACACAAATTGCCCCAAATGAAATGTTAGACTATTACTTATAAATGTTTGTACCTGGTGTAGGTTTAATTCATAAAACAGAGTTACGAGAGTCAGTTTTTTGGATATTGGTTACATTTGAATTAATTGTTCACAACTACCAAATTTAAACACCTTTCTCCATGCTTGCGTGTATTTAAGAGTGTGTTTCAGAAAGAATTTTGAATGAAATCTTGCTTGTAAGAGTTTTATTGTACTACAGTGACAAGAACGTTGTCACAAACATCAGAACAAGAACTTCTTATTGTATTATAACTTAAATCTTCCAATGGGGTAGATTATACAGGGCATCCAGCTTCATCTGTCAAATGCTGCCATGGTCTACACTGGTTTAATTTGACAAACATAAAGTAGAGAAAAATAGCTGCAAATGTGCTGCAGCCAACTGTCATAAGAAGAGCCATATGTCATGTTAGATATGGTCGCATGTTAAAAAAAGACCCACTTCTACAATCCAAGAGAATTTTTCATCCTGCTGCATGCAGTTTAAAACTGTGCTACTCTGATAGTAAGAAGTTATTATTACTATTCCTAACTAAAAGAAACTGTTGTCACAGCTTGTTTTTCAAAAAGCAACAAAATTTTTATACACAGGGTTGTTTTCTTTTTTCCTTTGGTTACAGTGGGATGAATAGAAAGGAGTGTAGGTCTGCAATCGGCTGTAGACTGTAATGAAGGTACCAAGCTGTGACCAAGAGTCCATGTCTGCAGTACATGCACATTACTTATCATAATATTATAATGCAACTCCATTACATTAAGAATGTAATGGACATCCCCCCCCCCAACACACACACACACACACTTTCCCCATCCCAAATGTCCAAGACCACAAATTTATCATTGAAACATATGCAAAAGCATAGCTACCATATATAGACACATTTAAATATAAACATACCCACATAAACACACACTTTAATAAGTTGTGTTTTGTTAGAAGGTAGCTTACTCCAAAACACTGATTCTAAGTACTCTACTCAAAATGAGACAAGAATCTCTAAAATTAAACTTGTAGCCAGAGATTTACTACATCCATCCATTTTCTACCGCTTATCCGAGGTCGGGTCGTGGGGACAACAGCCTAAGGAGGGGAGCCCAGACTTCCCTCTCCCCAGCCACATTCACCAGCTCATCTGGGGGGATCCCGAGGCGTTCTCAGCCCAGCTGGGAGATTTAATCGGTCCAGCGTGTCCTGGGTCTCCCCCGGGGCCTCCTCCTCCCACAGGGACGTGCCTGGAACACCTCACCAGGGAGGCGTCCAGGAGGCATCCTAACCAGATGCTCGAGCCATCTCATCTGGCTCCTCTCCATGTGGAGGAGCAGCGGCTCTACTCTGAGTCCCTCCAGGATGGCCGAGCTTCTCACCCT
>JBAMHV010000008.1:18554651-18565129 GCA_037177535.1 Pseudomugil gertrudae
GGACCCTCCTCTCCAGTACCCCCGAATAGACTTTCCCAGGGAGGCTGAGGAGTGTGATCCCCCTGTAGTTAGAACACCCCAGTCTGCCAATCCAGGGGCATTGTCCCAGATGTCCACGCGATGCTGCAGAGGCATGTCAGCCAGGACAGCCCCACAGCATCCAGAACCCTAAGAAACTCCAGGCAGATCTCATCCACCCCCGAGGCCCTGCCACCGAGATACTTTTACTCACATTTCCTCAGAAACATTTATTCATTTGGATTCTTTTTGCAACTGGATGAAGCGTCTAAAGAATTTGACTGAAAAGTACAAATATGTGTTTTATTTTACCAAAGAAAAAAGTTAGAGATCATCAAATTGACTGGATTTTTTCTCCGCTCCAAATTGTAATTATGTACATTTTAATTTAGTTTTCTTTGTATTTCATTGTTTAATTTCTTTTTTTTTCTAAACTTATTATTTTTGTTGCACGCTTATGGTTCCAGAAGAAAAGGCTTTCCCTCATTCTGACATAATTACTAACTATTTGGAGTTATGACAGGTGCATAAAACCAATCATCTAGATTAATTTTGCTCCAAGATTAAGAACCAAATGACTGAAAATGATCATGCCAGGTCCACTTTAAAGTCATTTTGGGTGACTGAACAAGTAATAGAGAGTTATTAGTTATTCATGAACCTTGGGTGAAGTGCAAAACCAATATAAGGAGACTAGAGTGTACTGGAAAAAAACAAAGTTGGTTTTAACTTTTTTTTTAGTTTGTTCACAATAAAATAGAAAAGAATAAATGAACTGCTGCAACACAGGCCTTATCACTTAAAATATGCAGTGTGTAAATGTTATCTATGATATTCTGCCATACTCTGGGAGAATTTAATCATAGATAAAGTCTCTTTTTAAATACTTCTGGGAAACATGCTGAGGTAGCAAGTGCTTTTTCAGTTTGAATTACACCCATGTAGACACTTTCACAACATGCATCCCACTGCCAGTGCACCTGAGAGTCTGCTTTGATTGTACCTCTGTAATATCAAGAGCAATCTAACAGCACACAGGTGCTTCTTATCAGAGGACAACACGGAGCATGCACAACATTACAGAGATCCTATTAGATCAACTGGAATTACAACATGTGCTCAAAACTGGGAAAAACAGAATCTGGCTCCAGTGGATACAAATCTGCTGCTGTGAAAATTTGCATCGAGGGAGATGAAGAAAAATCCAATTTGTGTAGGCGGTTTAGGATAACCTCTAATTTTGCGTTTCCTATAGTATCCGAAATTTAAAATGCAAATGAAAAAATATTGAATAATAAATGGAGCATGATAAGTAAGGGAAATTGCTGATAAGGAGAAAACTGTTACAGAGACTAATGCGTTTGGACGCTGGCCAATGAGGTACGCCACCATTTCACGTCGCTATACGACAATTTGCTATCGTGATCGATTTGTGAGAGCATTGGTGGAAAGGGTTTACACTGAATGTTGAAAGAAAGAGAAATGGAACTGTGTAAATGGGGCAGCAGCTGGTCAAAAGCAAGATTCACAATACCCAGCCCTTCCTGGAAACCCTGGGTTGATGGACTACTGATGAGTGGTGGATGTTGTGGCAGATGAGAGGAGGACAGAGAGAGCCCACTGTGAGGTCAACAGTTCTGCGCTGACCTGTGAAGAACTCCATTATACCTCGATTACATCCCTGACTCTCTCCCTTTTTGTCCAACTTCTACAGCTAGAAAATACTGAACACCAACAATATCATTGTTGGCAACAGGACTACAGTTGTGATTCAATCAAAACCCTGCACAGAAATGCATTACACTGTCATCTCTTGCTCCTAGCAAAAGTTTGCAAGGACTTTGGGTCCAATACGATATTGCAATCTGGAGGCATCTCGGTCAATATTTCACATTTCTGTTTGATCCAGAAGCATGTGATCACTTCAGAAGGTGTGGAAGATCTTTTACACAGTTGAATCGCTGATTTATACGATCTGTTATTAACACTGAAATGGTCGTGACTCGCCTTCATGAGACAAATAAAGAGACAATATTAAAGACTGAATTCAATTACGTAACACCTTTTGTCTGTTGTTGAGAGGAGCAATCTGTTATTGCTGAAACTATGCTTTGTCACTGCCATTAAAGCCAAAGAATTACATGTCTGATTGTATTCACTTTGCCCTTACACACCCCCCGATGCAATTCTTTATGCTCTTATAAGTGACTGAAAGTGTTTTGCAAAGAATATAGCTGCTCATTTGCATTATACATCTAGAGGCAGGATGACTGTAAAAGCACAAAAAAAAGACATAATACTACATCTGAAAGGTCTCTTTGATTTCTTTGTGGTCAGGGATATTAGTATGTGTGGGAAAAAAGACTGAATTCTTGCACTGAATAGTCATAATAACCATTCTGGAAAGAAACACAAAGGGGGTAGACTATATTTTGCCTCTGACAAAAACCTTGTTTGGCAGGTAAAAGCACATCGCTATGTGAGCTGGAACATGTAAACACAGGGATACTTTTAAATATTCCCAAAGACAAAAAGTGGCATGCACTTCTGTTGTCAGAACAAGTATCTCATTTGGAAAGAAAAAAAACACACACACAAAGGAAATTGCAAACAGCAAACTGATCCAGAGATGTCCATGCAGCTACGTGACACGCGAGACCAGTGATTCATGGCGTTATATCTGGCTGCAGGGAGATGAGCCCAGGGTAATGAATGAGTCTTAAGGAGGGCTTTGTCCCCATCATTAATCATGCAAGACCGGGCTACAGAGAAATACAGAGTCACTCTATTAACACAAAGGAAGACATCTATTTGGTTCTGCTTTGCTGAACCTACCAAAGAAAAATACAGATTGCACTTAAGCAAATGAGCAATTCCTGTGTGTCATTATATGTCTTCCAGAATGAAATGAGAAAACAACACTACCAAAATGTCCCAAAAAGAACTGGCGTAGCTTTGTCTGATTCAAAAGGAATCCAAAGCATTTTCTTTTGCCCTGAAAGACTGAAGGAAAAGGTAATGAAAATCAGAACTAGAGCTGGAGCAACAAGAAAAAAAGTTTGAGGAAGCACTGAACTATTACAACTGCTAGAGCAATGGAGCTTGTGATTTTGTCACAAGGCATTTGATGCCACCATCATCACACACCTAAGCTTCTTTTGATGAAACAGCTAGCTTGAAAAGTGTGTCGTTTTCATGAGATGTTGTTTATGTTTTTTTCAAGTCTCGTCACCCGGAGCATGATGAGAAAACACTGACAAGGCTGTGACAATGTTCTTTACGCTGCCAGACAAGAGGATTGGTCGCATATTTTCCTCATTCACTTTTACTGAACAAGCCAGGAAAAACTTTAATAAAACTTCCAGAGGGATCTGGGAGGCGTTGAAAAGGAGGCTTCAGTTTTGAGGAACTTTTGAATGACTTGTGTAAATCCCAGCCTGCTAAGACAGCCGTTTTCACTTTTTCTATTCACTCTTTCAATTTCTGTCTGGGATACAATCCCATGATAGACCTTTGATTGAGAAATTCTTTTAGAGATTCTTTTTAACTTTAGTATTTTTATTCGACAGATTTATAGGGCAAAGTAAAATGTTCTCTTTCTTTCACGTCATTCAGCATTAGCTCCTGGGAATTACTCTTTGTGGTAATCAATTCAGCTACAGTGATGAATCTTCTGATGACTTTGTTCATGTGAATTTTATTTATCACATAACTGGAGTTTTGCCTTTTATGTTTCAAGCTGTTTTATGTTGTTGTTGTGTTTTTGTTGAAGGTTGCTCCACTTGGTCTATCTGCTGCTATGTGAGGTAACCTATGTTGAAAAAATACTTTATAGAAAAGTTGTTTTCTTCTTCTTTCTTTTCTTTTATTACCATTAGGATTCATCATTGCCATTACCATTGTACTATAAATTATACAGTCAGACCAATAATATTCAAAGCTAATAAAAACTTTTCACTGTCAGTATTTCATGGTCTTAGTTCATTTTGAATGAAGACCCCAAAGCATCTCTGTTGGTTGACAGGCTTTCCCAATCTTACAATGTTCATCTTAGTATTTAACTATTATTAACACTATTATAAATCAGTAATGTTTAATGCACAATGAATTCGTATAAAAGTAAAAAATCAGAAGTTAAAATCAATGCCAGAAATTGAAATAAGGGCATAAGAAGAAATAGATGAAAACCACCAGTGCGAAGGTTTAAACTCAAATCCTGTTTCTTGATCATTGAAGGTCTATCTTCCTTATACCCAACGTTATTGAAAAACGAGTGCTTAGTACACTGAAAATTGCAGAGTCTTTATCAAGTTGCAACTTGGGAAAGAGAATGTGTTTATTCAAAGCTGAATTTCTGGTATGTTTATTCTTTTTGTCTCTGATGAGTTCATAATGAATTTTCTCTTCATAGTTGACCGTTTCTGTAAACTACTTTTTAAGCACTTCAGAGAAGAAACTGCACAAAAGGGAATATTTAGGTCTTATAATGCTATTTTCTGCTAAAAATCAGAAATTTTACATGGTCTAAATTTGCCTCCCAATTTACATTTGTAGCCAGTGCTATGCATGATTTGTTCTGTTTTGCAGTTTGGAATCACTGGTATATGTTGGACACAGTGCTCCATTTCAGCAGACACAAAGAGTCCAGGATTCCTTCTCACTTTGCAAGTGTTTGTTCCACAAACTGCAACTCAACAACAGATTTTAAAGATATTTCTTTATGTCATTGTGAGGTTCTAAAGTTGTTTGTTGGGATTTTTTTTGTTATCTAAAGTAAACAAAGAAGTGAATCTCTTTTAAAACAGTTATAAAACAACTGACAAATGTGTTGTCTATCATAGTTGTTGAGAGGAAGCTTCAAATGCAGGCAAATGTGAGAGAAAGTCAGAGGGGAAAACAAAATAAATAAAAGTTATTAAAAAACTCCTAGAACAGAGATCCGAGCAGGTATATTGAGTAGAGAAAGCAACTCAGGGAAAAAAGGAAGAAAAATGGTTGCAACGACACAGATCTGACAGAACATATAGGCAAGCTAAAGAGATTGACTGACCAAACACAAACAGCAAACTAAATGAAAGGTGATACCAAAACTAATATGCAAAAAGAAATGGACCATTATCTAATAAAATCAGGCATTGTTCGTATGAAATTACAACAATTTTTTTTACAATATTTTTTAACATTCAGCCATTCAATAACATTTTTACTGGATGCCTCAGATGTTGATAAAGTGATTGAAAATGATGACACATCAAAGTTTCTTTCCAGCTCATTATTCTCTGTTGGGGCAAGGTAAAACATCCTTTTTGTAATATGTTCTCCTTTTAATATCTCATGTAAAATCTTTTTAATAATTACTCTATAAAGTATGTAAATGTGCAGTGGGCTATACTGCAGATGTAGTGATTATTTAGCCTTCACTCAGTGCAGGCTTGAAAGAATATGCATGCATTCACCTTTCGAATATAGTATTGCTATAATAAAGACAGCTACCAAGAGAATGTAACATTAATTATTGTTTGCTACAAGGAAGCGTCAAGGTGAGTGATGCAAACCTACAGAGAAATATTGTGTTACCGTTTAAAAGACAGATATTCACACATAATTGTTTTCTATCTGAATAAAACTGATGGATTGTTGTGCAATTGATTCTTCTGTTTTCAGGCTCAGAACACTTACTGTGCAAACTAATCCACTACAAGCTGGCGTTTGTGTAAATGATACATCACTTGTTATTCTGAAAGGCATGCATTAATGTCAGTGAGCAACATTATTTGACATTTTGTTTATTTTTCAATAAATCCCCTGATCATTTTTCTGTAATGATCATTTTCACCACACTGGATAATTACTTGAGTTTAATTCATTTCAAAGTATTCCATCCAGAGTGCTTTCATTTTTCATCTTCTCTCAGCATTACTGTGCATTAGTTACAAGTTATGGTCCCAACTGGTCTGCACTGGGGACAGACAGTGAATTGAGGTGGGGAAAGACAAGCTCAGGGTGGAAATCGGAACATTATATTAATCTTTTCAGAGGATGCCTTCATGAAAGGTGCTGCTTGGGAACGAATCACTCTGGTATTTGAGCATCTTACCTGTTTAATAAGCAGTTTAATCACTTCCTTCCAAGGTTCAACAACCCCAAAAAAATTATGAGCAGTTGATTTTTATTAACCCACACATGCCTCCATTAAAGACAAATTATAAGCCATGAATGAGGTGTACGATTCTAAGTGTCTTTGCTGTAATTCATTTATTGTCGACAAACATGATCCTCTTAGGCATTGTTATTTATTAAAAAACATTATAAGAATGACTTATAGCATGCTATGCATGAAATGTATTCTTCTTATTTGTCATTTAATGTTTCTGCAGTTCTTCAGTTGCTCTGTGCCTTGCAAACTATGTATCCTCAAGTGACTTAAAAGGTTTAACATTCACACCAGGAACTACACTTAAAAAAGAACCCCTCTCAAGGTCGATGGCACACTTACAACAAGCCTAATTGAGAATTTGATCTAGTTGCCCTAGGGAGTGAACAAAGTGCTCCTGTGAATGCTGAAGATGAGCTATCAGGATTTGATCAGAAGTAATCAAAATACTGCCCAACTTTTTTAACCACTTCCTTTTTCACCATTATTCTGTGTAGAATACACGCATTTTCTGAAGCACATCTATAATAACAGGCTGCTTTATGCACAACATGCAACATACAGAATTGCTCATATATCCTCACATTTAGACTTAAATTACAAACACCTACTTCAGATATCTGAATCTTTAGCTGCTTACTGATCTTTGCAATCATGTGAACATGATGTATTTTCAAGATGGGAAAATAAAAAAAATATATAACACCATTTTCTTCTACTTGGCTGTACAAAACAAGAAATAAATGACATTTATTTCATTTCAAAATGTACAGCTGAAATACAATAACATCCTGTCAGTTTTAGTGATGAGGTGAAATATTGAAACCTAGGAGACAGAATTTTCAGCAGACCTCCAGCAGTAGCAAGGTTTACAGAAAGTTAAACTATCACAAGTATAAAAAAAAAGACCCCCGGCAGAAATTTAGAATGGGCATCTCACACTGTGACTGTGGCCAATAAGAGCAGGATGAAATTATGGCGATCGGTGCAACACTGCGACTATGCCAAAGGGAAAATAACAAGTATACTGAAAAGATTCAAATATGAAAAGCAAAATGAAAAAAAAAAGAATTTAAACACATTATACTTAAAGGCAGCAGAAACTCCAGGTTGACCATGGGATGAAATAGTATCAAAGCTATTGTAGCCAATGATTCATTGTTTTATTGTTGCGTATCACCATAAATAAGAGTGGCGTTTACTAAATTATAAGATGGCTGAAATTCACAGTTTTAATCTTGATAGTTACCAGAAAAGGGGCAGATAAGCAATATGAGCAATACGTTTTCATTTCCGTTAAAACATAAGAAATGTTTGGCAAAAACTGCTTTTTTAAGATGATTTTCTTTGATTGTTTTGCTTCAAAATAAGACCTAAACATCAATCTGTCTATTCATCCAACCATTAAAAGAAGCTTGTTTCAGCCACTTGTATCCTCAACCTCATTCGTTTAGTTCCTACTTGAGTCTCGTGGCCACAGATGAAGGTTAAAACAAAGATGGTCTAACATATTGGAGGCTTGCAAATAACTGCTGACGATGTACCAATCCTTTTGTCTCTGTCTACAGAGACTTAAACTCTTCCACTTAAGGCAAGGACTGATTTGAAGGGAGTATTCCACCCTTTTCTCACTTTTACAGATGAGAACCCTCATGAATAAGAGGGGCTGATTTTCATCCTGGTCACTTCACACTGTAAACTACCTAAGTGTGAGCTTATGGTTATGGCTTAAAGAAGCCAACAAAACTACATCTTCTGTCAAAAATGACCCCCCCACACATTTCCATCCTTTCCCCTACTATACACTGACATGAACATGAAGACCACAGAGGATCTGCAGCCACGGATGACTCTGACAAAGTCTTTGTAAAGATGCAGACACAGGCCTCGCTTCAGTGACCCACAATAGGACTAGTAATACCACAGCAATTCCAACAGGATCCCACAGGAAATGCAGTTAAAAGCATTCTCCAGATGTGGTCAAACTTCCATCACCTCCTCAGAAACTCAGAACGCATAAGAAGATCTGACGCAGTCATGTTTTGCAGCCAGTATAAAAACCACACTGAACTTCAAACAGCATTTCCATTAATAATATTTTGTTTTGTTGTTTTTTTTTTTTTTTTTGCTAGATGGATTTACAGTTGCCATTACACAGTAGCACAACTTTGGACACAAAAACCTAAAAATTCTGTAGCACACACACAAACAAACCCTCCTAGGTGTGGATTTTGTTGGCCTTTCTTTAGACATAACTGTCAGTAGAATGGATGTGCCCATTATTCTGTCCCACAGGTAATTTAGGTTTTGATGTGATACCAGGTTTAAATAAGAAGGAGACTAAAAAGATTTTTTGGGCATCCCAAAATAAATTAAATTAAATTAAAAATTATTTATTTATCCTAGAGGTAAATTAAAAATTCTAGTAGATTTTGTTCTTGGGGCTAATGGCTGCTGGAAGGAATCATCTTCTGTACATCAGAAGGTCGAGAAAAAGAAGAATCACTCAGCACTAAAGATGAAGGGCTGCTCTTGGAGAAAAAATTAATCAATGTGGGGCCATATCATAATGCCAACATACTTTCAGCCACAAGCAGGTCATTGAGAACCTTGATGAGGGCAGTCTCAGTATTGCGAGTGGAGCCGAAACAAGACTATTTTTTTCTTCAAAAGACTTAAAATTCATAAAAGACATAAGTCAAAGAAATGGAGGGTGAGAGGGGGTATGTTCTAAGACCCATCTGGCTTAACACTGAACAATTTCAAACTGGGTAGAAAAGTACCAGTAAAACTGAGAGTTGCAAATAATGACCTATATAAATAATAGGACCAGTTCAGTTGACTTAATTCAACTTTATTTGGCTCTCCCCACTTCACAACATTGTCCTCTCAGGGAACTTTACAGGCACATTAAATACAAGACAATTCATAATAAATAGCCTAGATAAGGAAAGTCAACAGATTGTATTAAATCATGACTTCGATCCATTTCCCCATCCTGAGCATGCACAAGGCGAAAGCTATTTTTAATAGCGTAAAGTCCAGAACGCAGTGTGAGGGGGTCAGGTGGGAGAGTCTGAAAGAACAATTTGCTGCAGGGTGTATTCACCTTGTGATAAACCTCAGTTGAATTTCTATGTTTGTATAAAAGTAACAGAATCGTTTTGTCTTTCTTAAAAGTCAAAGATTCAAGATTGAAAGCATTTGTTACCATATATGTACAAGGTTCTCTGTACCATCAAAATCTTACTTTGCCTGTGTGTACGTGTTTACATGCTATGAATATTATATATATAATTTGAACAGTGACTCGGTTAACTTATTATTTTGAAAATAAAATATGTTCAAACAATATCTCTTCTCCTCAAACCTTTTCATTAACATTAGTCAGCCTTAAAATTAAGATCGGTGACAAATAACATAAACAAAGTATGTTATTTTGTACCAATGCAAAGCTCTGCTGGAAATATTGGGTCTTGGTATTTGTGTGGATGTTGCTTTGACATCCACCTAAACATGGCTGCAGGCCACATATAATTCCACATGGCAACATCACTCCCAGACAGCAGCTGCAACATCCCCTGCATCACTAAATTTACTACCCTAGAAAGACTTGAGAAACACAACAAGATCCAAAGCCTTGATCATCCTTAAGTTCTATATCCAAATGCCCTGGAACAGCCCAGATCCATAGAGGTCCATGACACCAGCTGACCCCAATGATTCAACTCTGTCACAAGTACCACAGTGGCCCCATGAATGCGACTCGACAGGTTTGTTGTCTGGGGTGTTTGAGAACCAACAGGATCAATGCAGGAGGAATAAAGATTTGGTAGAATGCGGGAAAGCTATCATTAGATTCATGCCTGTTTGCTTATCTACTCTTTCTCATATCATAAAGGAAGATGTCATACCAACTTCTTTAGAATGGCTGACCAGACTGCACAGACTCTGAAAACAAATTAGATAATTTGGCATCATTTTTGTACCTGCACCATTGTTAATGACTCCAAAACTAAACATTTAGCACATATGCCGGTTCTTACCCATATTACACCTATTTAGTTTGTGTTTTTAATATGCAATTTAGCCCAATAAACCTCAGCAGAAGTCCCTCAGCATCAAAAACAAACTCCATTTGATTATAATCAAATGTTTTCTCCTCGAATGTGGGACTCATCACAGTGGCAACAGAAAAATTTCAGATGTTGCAAAACAATAAACGGTGTCCTCTGTCACGGTTTTGGGTTATCATATATTTGAGTGTTTTATATATATACTGTATATACATATACATATATATATA
>JBAMHV010000008.1:18583590-18599016 GCA_037177535.1 Pseudomugil gertrudae
CCGGTTCTCAACTCTGGCCCAGCAATGAGGTGGTGCCTGGATTGAACCAGTTTTGAGAACCAAGAGCCGTTGCTCAGATGGTGGAAAACCAAATAATCTGTGCCTAATCTGGCTCTGGCTCCGAACTAGAACTGGAACCAGCCTGGTCGAAAAAGGCCCTCATAAAGCCAGTCCCAAAACGGCTCATCCCAGGGAGCCGGGCTGCTACAGATTCATCCCCATAATCTCTCTTTTGATGAAGACCATAGAAAGGATTGACTATAGCCATCTCCATAAATTGGTGACCTTAACCTGACATTGAGGTGGATGATGCCATCACCTACCAGCTGTGGGAGTCCCCAAGGACACTGTGAAAGTTTGTCTTAGATTTCTTTAGTCCTATCAACATTACTGGGAATGATGCTCTCACTATTTCGCTTTTTACTCCACAAATGGATTTCAGTTCCAACTCCATGCATCTGTCATCTACAGAAGTTCTCTATGATGACATTGTCAGCTGTGTAGCTGGAGCACAGAAAGATCATTGCAGACTTTGCGAACAGAACCACCTACTCTTACAAAGACTGAGGAAATTCTCATTTACTTTCATTGGAAACCTTCTACTTACCCACCATTGGACATCCAGGGCTTGACACCAAATATTTTATGACACCATAGTGCCTTCTTTAGCTTTTATGCGCAGCCAGAAACAGCCTGGATTACTGCAGACGCAGCATTCATTTTAATAAAGTGTTATGGAGCAGAGAAGCAACTAAAACTTGCACAGCAATGGACTTTAAGGACCAGAGTTTGAGATCCCTGGTCTAGATTCTAAGGTAGACGTGGCCAAAATCGCTCCTCGAGGGCTGCAGTCCTGCAGCCATTTAATATATTCATGTTCCAAGACACCTGACTCAAATAAAATTCATGCCTTTGAAGTTGTGCATCATACTTATTCATTTGACTGAGGACCAGAACTACACATCCCGGTTGTAAGTAGTCCAATCTTGTCACTTTGACTTTGTTCATGTTACCCCTTCACTGAGAACACACACAAAAGTCTAATCACTAAGAACTAACACAGTCTCTATACTTTGGAGATTAACACATAAAAAATTATGTTGCAATGAGCTTACAACAAAGAAAAATATTTTGATATTTGTAAAGGTTACTAAATAAGACCTAATCCTGAAATAAAGATTGATATAGTGTCAGGTTTTGTCCCTGGTCCCGGGTTTTTTCCTTGTTTTTCTTATATTAACTCTTTTGGTTGTTTGTTTTTTTTTTTTACTAACGCTCCTGTTTTCCAGGTTTCTCATCTGGCCCTCCCTCGTGTGTCTTCTCCTCCTACCAGCCTCCTGATTACCCTCATATGTTTCACCTGTGTCTCCCCTTCTCTGTGTATTAAGTTTGCTGGCTCCCTGCTTTCCCTGCCAGATCGTGTTGTTTCCTGCAGTACGTTACAGCCTGTTGCTAGCGTTCTTGTGGATTAAGAGATTTTGGTATTGACTGTCCTGCGCGTGTGTCCGCTCCTTCACAGTTCCTGACATATAGTTGGATCACAGGGACATTTTAATTAACTTTATCTACTGTATATACTGTAAATCCTCTTTCATTCTGTTGACTTTCCACTTCATGTGCAGCTCCACATGTGGAAATTATGTTCTGCAATTCTCTAATCTGTTAAAGCTGAATGACAAAATCAGCTGATCTGTCTCGGCTACCCTTTAGAGATGAGTTATGTGGTTACAACTAACACTTTAAACTTTAATTATGAAATGAACACACTGACTTTTCTGTCTGTGCAAACAAGCCTTAATAAAGATGATGGGCTATAAACCTGGTGCTCCACCTTTTTCAATTTCCTGCTTCGCTGAGCATCCTATAGTAGCAGGGGACCACCTATCCCTTGGAAAATCCTGTTCAAAGTGGCGTCACATGTGCAGTAATGCGACATATATGAAATGTGTAGAGATAGTGATTTCACGCTTGTGAATTTGGGATGCTGACCAAAAGTAAATTAAGGCACATAAAAAGGCAGATATGGGCCATCAACTAAAAAGAAAGTTGACAAGCTGAACCCCAGAGGAAAGATCAGACACCAGGACATTAAATGAATGATGGCTTGAACAGAAAACTCAGGTCAATTACATTGTTACCTCTTGAAGTTATAGGGCTAATGTGTCTAATGAATGCATCACAATTGAGTTTATGAAGCATATATCCTTGAAGTGAAGTCCATTGCCCCCACGTTGATCTTAAACATCATCAGTTGCGAACCTGCTGGCTCTGACAGGTGGTCCTGTATTGGAAAGCAAGTGACCTCCCCCCATTTCCCTCGATGCTGTCAGTCACTGTGAAAAAGGTGACATTAAGTGCAGATCCTGCCATGATGGAAAGGGCATCTGCACAGCATGCACATCTTTTAATAGCCCCAGTCCAGATCAGACATGCAGATACAGGCACGCAAATGTACCCACATTTTAGAAAAGTACACACATGGTGAAATGCAGGGTCTCTCTCTGGTTTGAATACACATACTCACGCATCAGTAATTTATGAGAGTAAGGTGCCCACCTGAGAAAAGAGGACAAATAGATTGTCGTTAATGAGCAGAATTAATAAAAGTACCACGTATTAAAAAAACAATGTAATTAAATCAGTGTGGCACCTCGTAGAATTACCAAGCTTCATAAAAAAATGGACCTTCAGTTTATTTTTGGCTATGAATTCTTATATTTGGCTTCATATGAAACAAGCACTAAGATCCAGGTCAGAGTTCGTACTTTAACAATGTTGCCGTTCAACACAGTCTTCTGAAGAGATTTTTGTTACTTCTCGTATCCCTGTCAAACACTAAATAATGATATCTGAAATAATATAAGCAAAAAAAGTGTTTCTAATGATGATTCTCTGAGGTCAAAACAGCCAGAGCAACCTCAAAACCATTGTAACCAACTTGTATTTAGTGTTTAATTGCAGTGGGTTTTATCTAAACATGGCAACTTTATTTTCTCTGTTGTCACTATGCATCACTAATTATTCAGTTTATTTTATAGCTGTTCTTAGTTTTCTTTTCAAATGTAAAGGTTTTGACATTGATTGCAACTCTGGGGTGCATCATCTGCACTTCTCTTCATAGTGCTCTGCTAGAACAGTGGAAGCACAGAGGAAGCGACTCAAGCAGCTAAGCGAGTCTTTACTTTCTTGGAGTGTCCTCTGGTTCACTGAGAAAGTGGAGAATTTAATTAGACGTCTGTCATGAGCTCTTCTTACCTACTGCATGATACTGTAGGTGCATTAAACATCTCCTTTAGCTGCAGATTGTTGCACAAAAAGGTTCAGAAGGAGCATGATCACGTGTTCTTCATTTCATCAGATGGCAGATTCAGTTAAGATAAAAGTGTGATTATTAGTTCAGCCATTTGTATCGTTTCCTTATTTTGTTCCTATACTTTCCTTTATCTTATTCGTGGTTAGTTTCTTGTTTTGGAGTGCAGTATGTGGATGTGATGGAAGGGGATCGATGGTTTCACTTAATAGCCGTTTAGTGTTACTCTACTATAGAAACATCCCACAAATCCTCCTAGTTTTGTGCAGAGATAATTTTTGGGTGTTTGAAAATGGTTACACGTGTTGCAATTTTCAGCAGTATTTGCCATTTTAAATGGGTTTTGAGTCAGCATTGGACATTTCAGTCAAATGACCAGGCAAGAGAGTTTTTGACTAAATTTAGGTCTTAAATTTGTATGCTAAAATTTATTCCTTCAAGTATCATTCAAAAACAATATTTATTGAAGTTAATATTTGATTCAACTTGCAGAATTTATGCTCATTTCATGTTCGTTCAAATATTTAAATGTTTGCTCATGAAGATATTTGGATTGTTATCATTCTGGTTCTCTGCAAAACAAAATACAAAAAAACAGCATTTTCTACTGCTTATTCCCTAACGGGGTCACGGGGGGGGGCTGGAGCCAATCCCAGCTGACATCAGGCGAGAGTCGGGGTACACCCTGGACAGGTCACCAGTCCATCACAGGGCCAACACACAGAGACAAACAACCATGCACACTCACATTCACTCCTATGGGCAATTTAGAGTCTCCAATCAGCCTATCCCCAAGGTGCATGTCTTTGGACTGTGGGAAGAAGCCGGAGTAACCGGAGAGAACACGGGGAGACACGGGGAGAACATGCAAACTCCGCACAGAAAGGTTACTGGATGCTACTGGATGCACAGAGCTAACCAACTGCTCCAATGTGCAGCCCATTATACACTAATGGTTAAAGAAATTAATATAACAAAAAATTTTAAATGGACAGAAGGAATTATTAACAGAAATAAATTTATACATTTTTTGTATAACAAACCTGTGCAAAGCTCTTTATCTGCACTGTGTAAATGGTCATCATCAGGAAAACCATCAAGAGGCTGCTGGTCATTTATTTTTCCAGACTCGAAATCATTAATTAGTCCGGTCTTGAATTAGTCCATTCCCAGTATGAAACCCCTCTGTTCTGATTTCTGACCTTTATTCTCTTTTTAAATGCCAGCTACAGGTTCTTCAAAAAAGGCAAAAAAATAATAAAAATGAAGAGTATATATAACTCAAGATGTCAGACTATAAATATGAGAGATGTTGAACATTGCTGTGGTTGTTTTAAATCCAATCAAATCCTCTGTTTGCTTATAGGGGCTTATTTTTAACCCTGTTAATGTGTCCTCAGATGTAGGCGATATTAAAATAATTAAAGTCAAAACCGCTAAATATCCACTATGCAACATACCAAGCTTATTTTAAACTGAACAGGAAGATGCATCTTCTGCATTTTCTGTAGCTACTGAGAGACCCTCCAGACTATCCATGAAGAAACAGAAATAGCACATTCAAGTGAAGATAAATTGCAAATATGCTGAATCTTTCACAACCTTGCTCAGAAAATAATGGCGAGCTTTGAAGAAATGAGAAAGGGCTGATGTGTTGGAAAAAGCTCAAGCAAGGCTGCAGTGCAATTCGGCGCAGAACTAAATGGTCTCCCCTGAGCAGCACAACAACAATCACCTCCTCCTCTTGTTCTTCCCACTGTCATACTTCACGGCCACTGTGGAAAATGTGCTGTGGGAGGAAATGGATGTCTTTTCATCATTTTCTCTGTGCTAATTGATACAGTCTGTGGTAAAAGATCCATTTGGTCAGAGTTGGGCTTTTAACTGCAGTTAATGCAAAGGGATTTTTGTATGAGAATGTCAGTGACTCATGTGGTCTTGTGACTGAAGAAGAAAGTTAGCTTATTTCAGTTATGTGGAGATTTTCCTTGAAAACAACACTTTAATTCTTTCTTTTTTTTAACGATTTATTTTTCAATTGTTTAACAACCATTGCAGTAGTGAATGGTTTTGAATGGGGGTGGGGCTTATTATTGAGAAGCTTAAATGACACACTTTCACGTCAGTCAACAAAAGTCTCCAATAACACTGGAAAAATTCTTTTGATTTTAGATATTCAGTTAAATATCTAATGTTGCTTCACCCTCTAAGTTATTTATCAAACTAATAAACTGTCAATATTATGCATAATGGGAAATATTATTGCAACAGTTCGGACTAGAGAGATGTTGTGAAGTGAAGCAATCAGTGTAGCCCACTTCCAAGCAAACAAACAAAAAGAAACAGATTATTGTCAATCCTGTAAATGAACACTACAATAGCTAAATGAATTATGATGTCATGCATAAAAGATTGTAAGTGCATTATTCACAGCAACTAATGGTTTACTCCAGGGGTCTGATGTTTGTCAAGCACACATAACAAATCTAGCAGATTTTTTATGAATACTTTATGAGAGCTGAGTTGTCTCAATTATTCATGAGCACTGAAATGACATCTTGACATTAAAGCCTGGACAGAGTTTATGGAGTCTTATTTGTTTCCCTTAAGTTAAATCATAGATTTACAATGAAACTGACATCAGCAGAGCAAAAAAAAAAAAAAATAAATAAATAACTCAGAGAATATTTACACTATGATTAAAATAAAAAAAAATCAAAACTGGATCAGAAACATTAAAACAATATGATCTAATTGCAATATAGCTTTCTGTAAAAAAAAAAAAAATTTGAACAGAATTCCTCATTTGGATGGTGGACATTACTAGAAGAATATCCTAGGAACAGCTCAAGCAAGACAACAGAAGAAATATAGCAAATGTAACAGCTTATAATGTGTTTATTATGCTATGAAGTTTAATAATATAATATATACACGTATACATACATATACGTCGTCCATTCAGGACTGATAAAGGAACCTCTACGGGCATCGTCCATTGCATATATTCATTTATTCATTCATTCAATCAAATTCAGGGTTGCAGGTTGCAGGGAAGCTAGAGTCTATCCCAGCCAATAATAGGTGGAGACAGGGCAGATCACCAGACCAGCACAGGATCAACACAGAGAAACAAACAACCATGCACGTTCACACTCACTCCTTGGGAGAATTTAGAATTTATACAATTGACCTAACTGTCTTTAGACGGTGGGAGGGGGGTGGCGTAGCAGGTAAAAACCTACAGATACAGAAGGAAAATATGCAAACTCCACACAAAAAGCCTGCTGTTTGAACCTACCCAGAGTCAAGGTTCGAACCAGCAACATTTTTGCTGTGAAGCAGGATCAGTCTGTGGCAACTTTCACATTTAATTTTCAGTCTCATATGACGAAGAAACTATCATCAGCTGCTCTTACTGCAACTTGGGGTTGGGTGCTGCATGAGGATTAAGTGCAGTGTTTTTGTACCATGACTCCCAAGAAAACATGCCTTGGTGTTTGCAGCTCACACCCTCACAAGGACTCAATGATTAGTTGTGTCTGTCACGAGCTTCATAAATAAAGAGAATCAAGTGTTTATTGATGGATTTGGTTCACAGCTGTGACATCACACCCACATGCAAGTGTCTTAATGTGTTAAAAAATATGGTGTAATTTCACAGATTTATCTTTGCATTAATCGTTTCACTTTGACAGCTTTGGTAAAAAATACCAAATTTATTTGATAAATGTAGGCTACATATTTTCTTTACAATTCTCTGGAGATATCCTAAAAATTACCCAGTGAGCCCCATAACCATTGCTCCACTAATGTCAGGACTTGGACATTTGGGTGGTGGTTTTTGGGGTTTCCTTGTTTCTGTTTTTCAGTTAAGCTTTGTGTTTAGTTATTAGTTTCACCTGTGTTTGATTGTGTTCAGCTGGTTCTCGTTTAGTTCTGGGGCTACATTTATCCCTCTTACAAGTGCCAGTTTGACTTCGATTTTGACTTTATTTTTACAAATCAATTTATAATACAAATTACAGACCAGTACATAAATGTTTATTTTGTAAAAAATTGGACCCCCCAGAAAGCTGCCTTTAGCTTGTAATAAGAGGCCCAGACACCTAGCAATTTATCATTTATAATAATGATAATAATAAAAAGAAACCAATCTCAAATTAATACCCAAATCATCCAACGTAGATCTTCTGACTTCCCTGTTTGGACCTCCCACCAACTAAAACATTTTTTAGTCTCTTTTTACAAATGTACAAAGTTGCAATAATTTTTTTATTGTACTGTCAATGTCATTCCAAATCTTTTGACCTTTCACAAGTTATACTGAAACAAGTACCTTTAAAGTAATTGTTTTCTAATTGTTATGTTATGAGTGGGGAAAGAGATTGGGATGAGGTGACTGAGTTTGTCATTCAGGTTAAATACAACATTATACAGGTATTATAAAAAATGTCATAGAATGTAAGTTTCAGAGGTTTGTGTGCCTTGCCTTAGTTACAGAGAAAGCACAACTTAAAATGTATTTTGAGCTGTAGACAACATACTCTTAATTGTGATGAAAATGATCAATACTACTGTTTAAATGAGCATTTTTTAAAATTTGTTTAAACATTTGGCATGTTGTGGATAAAAAAAAAAAAATCACTCAAAAATGCAACCTGAAGCGTAAAACCAGGTTTTGATTTTTGTTATGTGGAGCTAAACTTCCACTGCTCCTCCACATCAAGAGAAATTTAAAAATAAATAAATTAAAAAAAACACATTCTCCTTTTTCCAGATGCAGAAATAGCAGGTACTCATGCTGCAGGCAGGTACTGATTTAAACTTGTTATGTGAAGCAGATTTACTAGTTTTAGACTTTCTGACTTTTAGAGCTTTTAAGAAAATGTGTATGCAAAGGGGAAGATTTTGCTTTTTGAAGTGTGTGTAGTTATATAGTAACTACTGGACTTCATGCATTACCTGCTGGTTCTTGTGCTCACACCATGCAGCAGCAATTTGCAAAGGCACTTCTGGCTGCTGCATCAGCTACTTGCGAGTTACCAGAATTACCTGCATGAATAGTGGGGAGAGGTTAGTGAATGGGTTTTGTGTGGAAAGGATTGGGCCATGGAGGGTTTTTTTGATGGGGGCACAATGGATGTGACCTTGTCCTTAGGGTGCCCATTCTTGGTATCTTTTACGACCCCTTTGTAGACTAGGGGTTTTGGGGTCAATAACAAAACTCAAAGATATAATATTTATTATAAATCAAATTTCCCCAGGTTCAATAAATAACCAAAAGTCTCCACAGTTTAGTTATATCTATCCGGTTAACCGAAACTAAATTAAATCACTATTAACAACAAAGTTAAGTTTAACAATTACAAGTATTAACAATTATCTATATACAAACTTACTATTTACAACCAAAATTATTATGTACAAAAACTACCAACAGAAAGTCTCTTAAGGAGATATACTAAAGTTATACAACAAAAAGGCTACACACAAAACATGAGAGCTTCCTATTTTCAATCAACTCAAAAAGCACAGCTGTGCTCAAACTAAACAAAGGGAAATCTAAATTACAAAACTAAACCACAAGGGTATTCTAAATGTCGTAATCACCAATTCACTAAAGTTTTCCAAATCACAAGCCAAGCCAACGCTCTCACTCTCGGAGGCAAACTGATCCAAGAGGACACAGCCGTGCAACGTCTTGATTGGTCCAGGAGGAGGAAGTGTTGAGTGATAGAGACAAATGAATGAGCAAGTCCTTAACTGGGGATGATTGGCAACAGGTGAGATGGATGATTGATGATTAGTATGCCACAATTGCAGTCCAGAAGTGGAGTGATTATCTTGCAGTTTTCTGAAAATATACATCCACAGGTCAGGGGATGTAACAGTATCGCAGTGGCAGTGGCCTGCAGTGGTTTTTCCTGGGGCAGTCTGATCCTGCTGGATTTCTGGATGGATCTCTGCCAGGGGATGTGGGTGGTGCTTGGACCTATGGAGGGCTTGGCTTTCTGTGCTGCTTGCACAGGTACGTGCTAGGCCTGCTTGTCATCACCCTGTACTGCTCGGTGTCTCTGTCTCGTCACACCTGTGGTTCTGGTCTAGGGTTTCTCTGTATGGTGGGGTTGGGTGGGGTGGCAGCTCTCTCTGATTTGACTGTCTTGAGCCTGATGAGCCTTTGGGATCTCGGGCTCCTCCCTTCTGCAAAAACTTATGCAAGGCCCACCCCAGGGATCAGCACTTATGAGCATTGCTAATGTTCGAATTATTTGTTTTCCTCTTGAACTTAATTAGGATCCTTGTACCTATAGCATAATGTTTCTTAAGGTTGTTTTTTCAGGCGAAAAGACTTAATTATATGCTTTGTTTTTCTTTCTTTGTTTTTTTTTTTGCTATTTGGCATGTGTTTTAAAATGATACAGAATGAGCTGTAGTTTAGAATCTAACACTAAGTCATTCCTAAACTTTGTTGGGGATCTTGTTGCTTAATTATCTGAGTTTCTACTAAAGACTGAGATTATTGGGTTGTCTGTAGGTAAATAATAACTACTGTCTTCAAAGAATCATTTCCCTCTACTATTGGTTTAATGCGAGATGGTGTTTGCCACATAAAGAATGTGTTGTCAGTGCTTGTCTCACACAAGTAAATTGGTTAGATTTTATTTTCCTGTTTGTTTATGCTTTACTCCTCTGCAACCAGACTTCGTCCTAAATAGTCATGTTGCTTATTAATTCTATATTACCTCTACATTCGTGTTATTGTGATATGCAGTATTGATAGCTCTGTTGTGTTGCTGAAAGAAGGTATGAGATAAAAAAATAACACTCAAGTTGATATCACTAAAAATTTCCATTTGAGAGCTCGTCCATCCATCCATCCATTTTCTTCCGCTTAATCCCAGAGCGGGGTCGCGGGGGGGCTGGAGCCAATCCCAGCTCAACGGGCGAAAGGCAGGGTACACCCTGGACAGGTCGCCAGTTTGATTTGAGAGCTCGTCTGATGTAAAAGCAGATGTTTAGAGAGTGGAAATTTTACTAATTCCTGTGATAGCAATTTTACTGTCATTTCCCAAAGATTGTAAGGTAAAACGTAGTACAAGCAATACCTGACTCAGAAAGGAAAATGCAAAGGATTACAAAGAGATAGAAAATTACATAAACAACAAAATGGGGGACTGGGCAAATATTGAGAAAAAATTAAATAATCCGCTGTAAAATAATCTGTGGGCTTTTTACACAAGCAGATGGCTGTTTCATACTCCATCCATTGCCAACAGGGCCGGCAGATAACCAGCCTTTTTTCTTTTACTTTTCTTTTCTTTTGTTTTTTCTTTTTGCCTTGATCTTTTCTATAGGAGCTCTCTGTATGTGTCAGTGCAATGTCTAATTGAAATAAATTCTGTTTCTCTGCTAAATGCTAACGCCCTGCTGCTGCATATCAAAAGGTTGACGGCTTTAAAGAGGTTCCTGCCATTCTTTGAGCTTTCCTATTTGTCCACTGAACCATGTCCCCAGAGGAGGGTTATGTTGTAAATCAGCCCTAAATGTCTTGCACGCAGTCCAGCCACGTTATTCTTTCTCTACTGACTTGATATCAGGTGGGAGCTCATTGCAGTTGTTGAGAGAGAGTGCTTCATTTTTTTCTTTTTTTTATAATTCTATAAAAAAAATAGAAAAAATTTGTTTTAGTTGAACTATTTACATAAACTGTATGCACTGTCAAGCTGTGCTTCCTTTCCTGTGCTGTTGAGCATTTATTAACCAAACTAAAATGGAGTAGATTGTAGATGACTACTACAATAAATTTAGTCAAAGCTGAGTTGTCTAAAGCAAAACATGCATTCAAAAGTGCTAAATCTTCAGTTTTCAAATGAAAAAAGAAACACAGCAACTATTTTTCTAAATCCAACATAACCAGCTCGTTCACTTGTACAAATTATTTTGAGGTGCAATTTCAGATGTATCATCAAAAGTGGCAAGTGAAGTGAATGCATTTATTGTCTCTGTTACACTGATTTATGTCACAGTTTATACATCAGCACATCAAAAATAAATCTATGTAAATCATTTCTAACAATCTAGATAGCTATGCTGTTTGGGCAAAATGTGACAGCCTTTTAATGATTCCTTCAGATCATGTGTCTGCAGAATAAATTCTATGGGTTGCATAAACTCATCGGGGAAAGAAGAGCATCCTGGCACATGAAGAGAGAACAATAATGGCCCTTAGCATGAGCACTAGATGAAGCTGTTTTTCTTTAGCTCGGTTCTCTTTATGCACTAAACATTGAAATCATAGTGTAGAAGTTCCTCTTGCTATGATCTTACACAAATGTCAGATAGGCAATCAAAGAACTAGAACAATGAAGCAGATGAGAAAGAATTTGGTGACACCGTTTGTGTCACCAAATTCTTGGATACCTAATGATGAAAATAACTCAAGTGATCATTTATAAATGTTGAGTTGAATTGCCAGCTTAATATATTAAGGCAGAAAGAACAACATGATGTGATTTATCGAATGCTTTAAAACAATCAGGTGCAAGTGACAAACTCATCTTGTAGCCAAAGTGACGGACTCTTATCTGTTTTGAGAAAACTGGAATTTACTGAACTTTTAAAGCCTTTTATAGTTTTTATCTGTTTATATAGTTTTAATCCTTAAACAAGTCTGCATTTGGTGTTGACTTAAAGAAGTATCTAAGAAAAAGAAAGCAATTTCTCTTGCTCGGCCTTATTGACTTGCTGCAGAAAACAATCACTATAAGTTAGACAGTGCTCATCCCTCAAGTGAGCACAGAAACTTTTTGAACACATCTGAGAAGGTTATGGTCAGTGTCTATGAAAGGAAGCAGGAATAAAATCTACCTTACATACCTGAACCACAGAGGAACACAGCATCTGATCTCATTGAAACTATAGCTCAAGCAGAAGCAAGTAAAAGAACTTTATATAATGCTAAAAAAAGATCTGTATAAGTCTTATCTCGTAACCTCTTTTGAAACAGTACTAAATAAATGTCACGCTGAATTAACATATCTGATATTAGTTATGTTTTTTGTTATTTGTTTGTTTTTTTATTTGTTCATTATTTTATCTGCCCTGGACACAGAGGTCCTCATAGTTTATCTATTCAACCCTGTTTACAAAAGCAGCAAATGTCAGCCCAGGTGATGGTGTAGGGCAGGGGTGGCCAACCCTTGTCCTCGAGAGCCGCAGTCCTGAAAGTCTTGTGAGTTACCCTGCTCCATCACACCTGACTCAGATAATTAGCAGAGTTTGATGTCAAGTTTACTCATTAAGTCTGAGGTGTGTTAGCTGTGTTGTGGCAGGGAAACTCCTAATACCTGCAGGATTGCGGCTCTCGAGGACCAGGGTTGGCCACTCCTGGTAATTCAGGGGCCAATCAAAGTATGTCCAAATTTAGGACTATTTTGACCAGGTGCCACCTAATACTGATTAGGGTTATTCAAACAACTGAAATAATGGTGTGACTGAAATAACAGAACGAGACTTCAGCATTTGTGGGAGTAGATTTTTTCTTCCAACATCTCATCCTGCACTCAAAGCTCACAGCAGATAAGAAAGCATATAAATACTATATGTGACGATGATTATGACTGACAAAGCATTGTCAAAAACAAAGCATATGATGCAAAAGCATACAACAAATGCAGTCTTGTTGCTAAAACTCTGAAGACTTGCAAATATGCTCAAAAATACTGAAAAATTTGGATTTTTACAGGAGCTGGACATGTGAAAGCTATGACCCAAATGGGAGCACAAAAATAACAACCTCTTCCATTCAGCTCCGTGCTTTTCACTGCGTCCCTAAAAACACTTCTACAGTTGTCTGTGCTATCTGCAGTACCACTGTATTTGCATCTACTCTGTCATTTTCCAATATCCGTGAAAAGTTGGGTCATCTGTCTGACTGCATGTTTCTTTAGTCAGCAAAGCACGGCTGTTTGTTTTCTGACCCTGTTAAAATGGTTCCTTTGAGCCCTCATTTGTAACCTGACAACAACAGAGGAAATGGTGTTTCCCTAATTACAATAAAATAGAATTAGTATTGCTGTTATTATGATTGATATGTTTTCTAAACCCCGGCAAATCTAAACAACCGAGGGGTCACACTGACAGCGTGTTAGTTTACAAAGTTTTGAAAGGTGCCAGTAAATGTGAAATCTTAGTGAATGTGAAGAGCAGCCACAGACAGCATACACAGCATCAGCATCCCTGGTAATGTTTGCTTTGTTTACTTGTGAAAATTCTACTTTGGATCCTGTAAATGTGGCATGACATTAACTCAAATGCACATAAACACATAACTTAATGATGAGCATGCTTTTTTTAAAATAAAGAAAATTTCTGTCTGAGATGATTCGCATTGCTGTTCCTGCTGCTGCTGACCCGTCTGGCCTAAGTAGCTTTTTTGGACAGGAATGTGCTGATTGCTTCCTGACAGATGGCCAAGTGTAACAGTCGTTTCCTGACTATGGGGGGACACCAGCTGTATGTACACACTGGACACATGCAGCATACCCGTGATGTACCTACACAAATATTTGTTTGAAAATAACTTTAACTTGCTGTATAGCACAATGCTATAACTAACGTATTATAAAGATCATGCTGGTGTTCTTCCATCAGTTTACATTCTGTAATCTTACAAACAAATGTAGTAAAAAGGGAAACGTACTATTTTTATTATGTCACAATTTGATAATAAAGATGTGGTTCTGCATGTGAAGTTAATCAAGAGCAGACAAATATACTGTATGTTTAGGATACAAATTCAAGAGACTCTTGAGAAATAATCCACCTTGCATGAATAAGCAGCTGGAAATAATCAACCCCTAACTGAGAACCAATGAAAACATTCCCTTGAGTCATTGTAAAAATGATCCCCACCAGTATATTAATAGTTCCGGGGACAACAGCAGTGATAGAGACAGGAGGTTAACAGCTACCAGCCCAGTTAGACTCCTGGGATGCAGAATGACCAATTATTGCATTTAATATGGTCTAATTAAATAGAATTACACCAAAACATTGCCATCAATGTTTTCAGTGTAATAAAGTTAAAGAGAGATCTGCTTGTTTTCACATTTTATTACTCTCATTTTGTCTACGTATGTGAATCTCAGAGCTGTGGGTGGACTGTCTGTGCCTCTCATACTGAAGCACATTATTATTACTTGCATGCAGACTGATGGGAGTGTGTTTGTGTACTTCTGTGTGTGCATGGGGTTGTTTATGCTGTGTTCCCTCATCTATCAGTAGGCTGCCCTTCTCTGATGACCACTGAAGCTCCATTAGTAGCCACAGTTCTGATTGATGTTGCACGGTACTGTGATGGAAGGTTACGAGTGTTGTTGTGAACCAACAACATGCTTATTATTTCAACAGTCTACTGCAAAAAAAAGGGTGGGGGGGAAATTGCAATGCTGATGTCCCGAGGCTTAGATTTGAATCAGTGGTGAGCAGAGAGAACGTTGAAAACCTCAACTTTTTGAGAATTTTAAAATGTGTCACAACTCCGGCAGTGAGTGTTACTGAAAACAACGATGACAAAAAAAAACAGTATTTTATGAGTGAATGTAAAGAATTATAATTTGATGCAGGATTGTTCAGCATTTTGGATGATCAGCTGTAAAAGGTCCCCTGATTAAGATTATTTAGAGCTATTAAGTGGTTACATTTACATCTGTGCAGGTTCATATATTACAAGACTTATCTTTCTTATAAAATGGTAAACACGTTACTTAAAAGCTAACTGAGATGTCATAAAAGTGGATAAAATCATCTTTACACCAAATAAAATTAATGCCACTTCCTTGAATATTAGGCTCTAAAAGAATGACATAGTTGTGACAAACAGTAAAGATGAAATTTTAGATGCTTGCTGATGAAAAACATTTCCCTGTACTATTTTTCCATCTTTTTCCCCAATTTTCTGTCTCTTTTCTTATGTCTACGCTATCGAAATTGAGACCCACCACCCACTCCCCTGTCTGGATGAAGACCACCCGCTGCTGGCAACAAAACTGAACTGTTATTAGAATGTAGATGGCTAATTGATAACAGTCCTAGGCACATCTGCCTGTCCG
>JBAMHV010000008.1:18608310-18621243 GCA_037177535.1 Pseudomugil gertrudae
GGATTAAATGCAGCAACAGTCTGACTTAATTGGTCCAACTGCTCCTGTTGCCTTTTAAGCATTTCCTTTAACTCATTTAACTCCCACTTACCAGCCAGATTATACTGCATACCGGACATACTGCTTCAAATCTCTGCAAAAAGAACAATCAAACACATGCTCAACAAATTGATCTCTAAGTAGCACATCTTTGTTCAAACTACCACTAGAGGTCTTTTGAGCTATTTTTTCCACTAAGTACATTAAAGCATGTGAAAATTCTTGCAGTGTTTTATCTTCTTGTTGTTTTATAGAAAAGAAGTCCTCTTGTAAAGACACATATGACCTAGTGCACCCATATAACTCCTGCAGAATGGGAAGGATCTTTTCAGGATCTTCTCGCTCCTCCCGGGACCAGTACTTGATCTCATTTCGGGCCTCTCCTAAATTATCAAACAGAAAAAATGCTTTTTCAGTGGAAGAAAAGTTTCTGGAACGAAAACATGACTGAACCTCTTCAGTCCACTCAGCCAGTCCAATACCAATCCTCCCCCTGAATGTTGGGCACTTCCTGTCTCTAGGAAGGTAGATCAGTCTTTCCATAACAGGAACTTGGGCAGCAGACTTTGAAAGTCCTGAAAACCTTATAGTAGAGTCACTAGTTCCCGCCTGATTTGCATCGAATTCCTGGCGCATCCTTTGGTTCTCAGCTCGAAGTTGTTCAACCAGTTCTTTCAGCTGTACGATTTCCTCCGCCATTTCAGGGATGCCGGTCGACCAAGTTCCAGAGTCTGCAAAACCCGCTGCTGTTTTGGCACAAAAAAAAACACAACTTCCATGTTGTTCCATGCCATGTTGGCACCAGCTTTCTGTAGGTGCTCGCTCATGTACTTGCAAAAAAGCTTTAGCAATGTTATCTTGTTGTTTAGAGTATCAGGAAATGAACAAAGAGTGCCATTGCCCTGCATTTCAGCAACGGCACAGTTCAGATAAACTGCTTCCAGGACCACACCAAGCTGATTTCATTATAAACACTGACACTCATTTCATCCACCATTTTTTTAAATTTGATTAAAAGCTGCCAGATGTGATTGCTGTCAAGTCCTTCCAATTACAGCACCTGCCAAACCCTAACAAATTGCCCCTCACTATGTCAACTGACTTGTTGTGTGAATGCCCTTAGTTTTTCTGTTTCTCTGTATTGTGTGAATGCCCTTGAGCTTTTTAATACTTCAACGGTTGAGTTCAGTTTTAAAATACTTTCAGCTAGGGGTTCAAATAACACATTTTTTACTACATTACACTACATTTTCAGCTTCATATAGTTCTACTAAAGGATTTCGCTTCATCATGTTTGCCGCTAAAGTTCAACAAGCACATTTCAGCCATCTTAAACTTTCTATTGCTCTGTTCAATTGATTTTACACTGGTTTTCACTACATGTAAACCTGATATTGAACCTCTAACACTTCTGCTATAACACTTTGTTTCACTCATTTCAGTGTATTCTTTAACCTTTTTGCTCATAGTTCAACAAGTTTTTATTTTAAACCTTAATTATTTATACTAATGGCCTAAGCTTTTTACTAATTTCAGGTAAAGGTTCAGCAAGCAGTTTTCAAGCCTTTTCATCTTTTATGCTCACTTCTGTTAAACCTTCCACCTTTTTCATCAGCTTTAAGCATGTGGTTAAATTTCAACAATTTAAATATTCAGTTTCACAATCATTTTAGCTTTCTTAAGCATTACAGTTCTACGAATTCCGCATACAGGCATTTACACAGCTGTTCTGCAAGAACAGCAAGTTCTAGTTGTTTTGTCATCATTCATTTAATTTTAGAGCTAACTTTTGTGCATTTCTGCGTACACCTAATCACTGAACAAAACTCAGGTCAAGCACCTGCAATTAGCTGCAATTTCCCTTTATATTCCATCTGTTTCTGATTTAAATCTTCTTTGAGCATTTATTTGCTAATAGGTGATTAAATGACTCTAAACATCCAATATCTTTGTGGAACACATTGCAGCCCTGCCCAGAATCAACATCCTTGAACAAGAACAAGCTTTAGGAGAGGACAGAATTAATCCAAAGACAAGGCAGTTCATTTTAGTCTTATGAACTGCTGTGCAAATAAAAAAAAGAGGAAACAAAAACACTTGACTGATTTTAATCACATTCTTATTTATTTAACTAAGAACTTCGCAGGACTGTTTAGACATCTGTGGTGATTTTCAACGTGTTTTCACAGCGTAACAGCGCCATCTAGCAGGTTTTCTTCGGTATTACAGAGACTCTCAAAGTGTAGTCCCTGCAGTCACATCACTGCTTGTAAAGCAAACATTCATTTACAGAATAAGCCTTGAACAACAAACAGGTAAAGTATCTGTTTGTTGCACACTCCATTCAGTCCATTCAGTGCATCTACACTTTTCAGCTTTAAGCCTGGCAAACAGACGGAGTGAGTCATGAAATATGATCAGCACAAAAAACTGTCACAGCAGACTATTATTATTAACTTTTTGTTATTGAAAAGTACATAGATGCATGCTGACACTGATTTTAAGCAAGAAAAAAGAGCCCATTTTATAAAAGCCTGCTCATCTCGGTTACATCACGTCCTGAGATGCTTTGTTCTCTTGTTAATGACAGATATAATTAGTCATTTTCTTTTTTGCTTTTCCTGTTTTCATCAACACCGCTCGCAGCTGGTGTTCAGCAAGCAATTGTGTGCGTGTGACCAGCATTAAAAATGTATAACATCTTTCCAAACGGTGTCCTGACAAGCCTCTCATGCTCACTGGATATCAGTCATTAAAATTTAGCAAAGAGGGCAAAGCCAAGCCTGTAGGCAAGTATCTGGTTTCTCATTCAGGCTGTGGATGAATTTTTCAAAGTCCTGTTTCCTCAAGGCTGTTCGTTGTGACATTGCTGTTGTGTGTCTCTGCTGGAACTACAGTGGGGGTGTGACAAAAGCCAAATCTACAATAAAGGAAAAATGTGCCTTAGGGTGGCTATATTGACTCATTTACTACTGCTTGTTGACAAGGCCGAATCTAAAAAAGGTGAGTTTGTCATTTGTTATCTTAATAGAGTTCTGCTCAAATTTCATGCCTGGTTTATTTCTTGGCTACTGTATATTCAGAGAATGTTTGGCTTCAGTTTTTCACTGTCATCATGTAATACGCTTTCTTGGGCAGTGTTTGCTAAAAATAAAATACTCAAATAAATAAGTCATGGATGAGCAATAACATCTACTCCTATCTTACGTCTTAGGTGTCAAATGTGGAGGAATCCTCTCTGCTCCAGCTGGTAATATCTCCAGTCCAAACTTCCCAGGCCCATATCCATACAACATAGACTGTACCTGGCTAATTGTGGTGACAGAGGGCTCCTCTGTCCTACTCACCTTTTACCATTTTGAGCTGGAATACCACGCAAGCTGTGCTTATGACTACATCAAAATATACAATGGCATATCTGAGGATGAGGGGAACCTCCTTGGGATATATTGTGGGGACAACTCTCCACCTCAGTTCACCTCTTCTTGGAATGTCATGTCCATCATCTTTCATTCAGACCGTTATGTGGCCCACAGAGGCTTCAATGTTAGCTACAGGAAAGGTAACTTGTTATATTTAATGCAATATGACAAGGAGGGGTGGGCTAACTGTTGAATTTTCTGTTGACTTTGTCTGGCTTTACTCAGAGCATAACTCAGAAATTTTAACTAAAACTTTTTGACCCCAAACTCATTAAAATATAATGTTGAGAGAGAACATTTGATTCACAATGACTTTTTAATCGGTCTACTGAATTTAGTATGTTACCAGGATTACTTAATGCTTATGGACAAACAGTTGAGCTCAAAGCTGTTAATGTCTAATTTAGGTTTCTATATAAATAAAATCATATAAATTATTCAGGTCTGGACTTCAAAATGCTATGATTCCCACTATTCGCATCCCTTTGTTAGTCAAATTCTGCAATGAGAAAGGTTTTTCAAAAGGATTAACCTGATGTTTTCCTTAGGAATTATGATGTTACTCCCAATTTAAAAGAATCACCAGCCAGATCCTGATTAATATGAGCAATTTTGGTGACAACAGAACTCAAGGAACCCAGAAGACATTTAACTAAAGATTTTCTGACTAAAATATGATCAAACATTCACCAAATAAGAGTGTTGCAGGACCACTTTTGCTGTTACCAGCTTCCATTTAGCCTTTTTAACATTTTTAAAACCAGTAACTCCCCCTCTCCAAAAGAAACTAAAGGCTTGTCTCTTATTCTCTCCAGATATGTGTGGTGGGCTCATGACTGGACTATCAGGTGTAATATCCAGTCCAGGCTACCCTCAGGAGTACAGCAACAATGCAGACTGTTCCTGGACCATTCATGTGTCTAACACGAGTGTCATCACCTTGGTGTTTTTGGACTTTCAGCTAGAAAACAATGAGGGATGCAATTTTGATTTTGTTGCCTTGTTTGATGGTCCGACAATAACCCACCGCCACATCGGCAAATACTGTGGGGCAGATAAACCCCCCAACATGGTCACAACCTCTAACCAGCTTATGTTAGTCTTCAAATCAGATTTCAATATCGGAGGACGAGGGTTCAAGGCCTTCTATTATTCAGGTAAGCACATCAATGTGCGGTTTATCATATCAACATCTGTTCCCCTTAAATGTTTCTACTTCACCTCTGGAAACACTTTGTCCTGTAATCAATATAGCTACTGATTGTTCACCTTGTGAGATTTATTTAAACAAATCTGTTTCCCAAAACTTTACCTATAAACTGTGCAAGAGTTCCCATAAATTTTAATTACTAGCTATAAAAACTAGCTTTTTTCTTTAGTGATGCTTGATTTAAACAGCATCTTAAAAACAAAGTGGAGCAATAAAAGGAACTAGCAGAAGAGCTAATACAGTCAGTAAAGATGATTTATGAAGTTTACTCCAATAGGTGAATGCCAGCAAGTCTTGTCAACTATAAGCGGCAACTTCAGCAGTCCACATTTCCCCAACATCTACCCAAACAACATCAACTGCCACTGGAGCGTCATTCTAGCAGCTGGGTACCGCATCAAGCTCTTCTTCCCGGTAATGGACTTGGAAGACCGCAATAGTTTATCAGATGAGTGTGACTATGACTCAGTAGCAGTTTACGATGGGGACAGCCAGACAGACACCCTGCTGGGACGCTGGTGCGGCAAGGAACAACCTCCTTTTCTCGTCTCAAAGAGGAACAAGCTACTGGTGGTACTCAGCACAGACAGAAACGAAGCTCATAGAGGGTTCAGCGCTTCTTATCTCGGAGGTAAACGTACAGGCATCTGAGCCATTCCCAGAATGCAAAACTTTGCATGTCTCACACTATTGTAACAAGAGCTATTAGACTATTAAATGTAATCATCACGTAGAGTCTGTAGATTTATGATACGTACTTACTACTCTTTGCAGTGTTTACAATCTACATCTCATCTGGAATAACTAAATGTACATCAAATGCAAACAACTCACCCAAGTAATTCTTAACTGCTCCTTAAAAGATTAAACTGTCTTTTTGCCAGTGGTGCCTGTAAACGTTAGCTGCACAAGATCAGAGTTTACCATTCTGATACCCCTGCAGTCCTTACCTCAGCTGGATCGTGAGAGTATCTACCTGGGAAACCCAACTTGTACAGCGCAGCTGACGACCACTTCATATAAAATACTTGCTCAGTTTGTCAACTGTGGTACTGCCAGCCAGGTGACTAGTTTGCATGCGTGTTAATTCTACTTGGTGATGATCTATTCTACAATGATGAAGTTATTAAGCAAACTGGCCTCATTTTTGACTTGCTTCTATTTACATTGTAACTAATGACCCCCTTTCAGAAACATCGGAACATCACAATGCTCGTAAACAAGCTCTACATCGATTTCTCTGACGGGAAGCAGCAAAATATGCAAGAATACAAAGTGCAGTGTGATGCCTTGCGGAAGATAGCGTCAGTGTCAATCATTTCGGCTGAGGAGCGTCGTCTGGAGGAGCAGGCCCAGCAGATGGACAATGACAGCAGTGGCCCTGCAGCAGATCCAGAGACTGAGCCTCACGACTTGAGTGATATTGTCTTCATTAGCATATGTGTTCTGGCTGTCATCCTCATGGTGATAGCTATTGTGTGGCTGGTTCTCCTTTAGTGACCCCCCAGGGTCTGAGTTGTGGATAAGGACAGGGATTATGTTAAAATCTGAAAACATGGATTGTTTTATAATCCAAAATATATTAATTAAATGTTATTTTTGTAATGAATCTTTGAATTTTTCCCTGTCTGAAGGAAGTTTTATTCTAGATTGTAATTAAATATGTGCTAAACATCCATAACACTGAAGATAACAACAATCAATCAATCAAATTTTATTTATAAAGTGTTTTGCAACAGCCACAGTTGTGCAAAGTGCTGGACAGAGATAAAACCAAATAAAAATACACTTCAAATAATTATTAAAATGATGATCAATGCTTAAGCGACACCACATTTCAGTATCAAAGGCTGGTCTAAACAACTAGGTCTTTAGCTATGTATGTTAGCTATGTAGCTATGTTTGCTGAGCTGGAGGCAACAGACTGAATGAATTCAGTTTTTGAGTGGTTCAGAGGAACTTTTGGGACAACCCTGTTTAATGTCATACAGACACATATGAATGGTCTGTGTGTCTGGGGAGTTCTGGGTAACTGGTAGAGCTGTAGATCATGTGCATGTATATGGAATGAGAGTTTATGACAGATATCACAGAACCTGGAGAAGCATGCAGCACAAAAAGAGTAGTGGGCCTAGAATGGAACCGTGTGTGACACCAGAGAACAGTTGCACTGGAGAGGGTCACTGAAGGCCCACCTGCTGGGCCAGGCAGGTTTTTTAGCGTCCAAGCAGGGTGTCAGTCTGCGCTTTCAGTTTTAGTCAGATTAAAAAATATTCAAATATTTTATTAAAAAAAAAACTGTAATTGTGCAAAGACTATTTTTTCCAGAACTAGAAAGAAAAGGCAGATGGGACACTAGTCTGACATTTGAGAGAACTGATGGGTCAAGATTAGATTTTTTGATTAATGGTCTGACCCCAGCCTACTTAAGAAAAAGTTAGGAGACCCTTAGGTCAGGGAGATTTTGAAAAAAGAAAGAAGACGTGGCCCCACTGTATCAAAAACCTGTTTAATATCCTTGGATGGAACAATGTCCAGAGGACAGTTTTTAGATCTCAGCTCCTGGAAAACCTCAGAAAGCTGAGAGACTGATATTGACTCAAAGACATTAAAGACATCAGAAAGGGGAGGAGGTATGTGGACATCTGAGACACCAACCATACTGTTGTTTATACTTTGTCTAACTAAAGCCACTTTGACAGTGAACTCCTCACAGGTTGATTTAGACGCATTTCTCAACATGTTACCAGAGGGATTTGTAACAGAACTCTACAGCTAGTAGAAATGACACTTGGAAAGTTTACATTTGGCTTCTTTAACAGCATTTTGATCACCAGACAGATAGTCTTTCTGAAAGCCCAAGGACACATGCAGCTTGTCTTTCTCTGCCTGTCTGCAGTGTCTCCTCAGGGAACATGTGGTGTCATTCAACTAGGGATCTGGTTTAAATGTGATGAACCTCCACTTAAAAGGTGCAACAGAGTCCAGTATCTCTAAACAGGTGGAATAAAGACAGGAGATAAATTCTTCTGAGCACAGAGGAGGTGCACACTTACCTTGAGCATGAAAACAGAGCAGAGGTTAGGAAGGCGATGGGACAGTGACTACAACCTGGGACGATTTTGGGAAGTCGTTGTGAGGCATTGTGAAGTTAAATATAATAGGAAGACGAACTGAAATGTAAAAGACCAGTATGTTTTATATTAATTTTAGGAAGCCATGTGAAATTATGAAGTCAAGTGTGTGACTGTGTTTGTATGTGTGAATTTACTGATTGTATTAGGTCAAAAGAAGCTAATGAGCTTTGAAAGTCATTAACCGGTGGACAGGTGGTCATAGAAAATGATACAGTGAAGTGTAATGCAGACACAATGAAAGCAGAGCAAGAAAAGATGGACAATGAAGGCAAACCTACATAAGGGTGCTATCCTGGCAGAGGGAGGAAAAAGTCTGATTAAAAGCCCATAAAAAGGAACAAAATGAAAATCCATAAATACAACATGATGTGTTGCCAAATGGTAAAAGAAAAACAAAGGTTTGCACTATGATGAGACTTCCTCTCCTCACAGGAAGCACAGAAAGCAGTACAGGACAATCTTATTTACAACCAGCTTATTTACATGGACCTATTGAGAGTGAAATGTACAATGAATCCAAAATCCAGTTGATCACTGGAAACATCCAGTTTCAGCAAGGTTGCTAATAAAGAAAAAAAATACACATTATCATATTGCTTGATGAGGATATGATTGTTGCTGCCAGTGATGATAATGTCTTAAAGATCCACAAGAAATGCTATAAACCAAGTGGTGATTGTATTGAGATACCACAATGCAAGTATTTACAGAAAATACTGAAGTCATTCCTTATGCTAAACTGTAAGCTTGTGAACAAAACCTTGACTACAATGATGATGCTGAAGAAACGGGTTACATCGACAAAGCAGGCAATGGCTTTAACTACCTAGCAACTTGTAAAAGGCCAAACTTAAGTTTTACAGTCAGTAAAGTGACTCAATATTTCACCAAATTGACAACTAAACAATGAAAACCTCTAAAGCATGCTTTATGCTATGTATTTAAAAAAGACAACTCTGTTTCAGAAAGTACAAAGATGACAACCTAATACAGTGATGCTAATTGGGCTACAAGGCACTGCATTAGCTTGAACTGAAATGGCCTGATGGTCTCATTGAAAACTAAATGACAGCTTTGTAAAGCTGAGTATATGGCATTAGCTACAACTATGCTGCAGTGCCTGTACTTTATTTTATGGTTAGTATCCATGAAAACAACCAAGTACTTTACTAAATATCCTGTACAGACTAATACCATGTGGAGAGTAAATACCATTTTTTGGGTCTGTTGGTGATCAGATTAACTTTGAGTCCAGTCCAACCAACAGCAGGGTTGCAGACATACTTACCAAGCCTGCTACTAAACCAAAACTGATTTAAGTGTTTGCATATGAAATGTTCGTTTTGCATAAGAATTGTACAGAATGTGTGTTGATTTTTTTTTTTGGAAAATATGAACAAGTGGGGTGTTGCAATGTGTTCTCATTTGTTATTTCCATTATGCCGCAGAGTACGTGCTTCCTACGTCACTACATGATGTAATGTAATCTAGTGACATACTTGATTAGGTAATGTCTGCCAGCTGTTTGGAATAAATGTTCAAAACAGCTGTAATGCAGCTGTTCATAAGCAGTAATGGGTGCTGTGGTTATGTCATTTTAAATGCTGTTATTTGTTCTCATAATATTGTTTATGCTGATTTAAAAGGGGGATTCTTCCAATTTTTAATGTTTATATCATTCTTTAAAAAGATGTTTAGAAGTAAAGTTGTATAGTTTAGATCATTGAATCATTTGCAAGTATTTTCTACATAATACTTTAATAAAATAGTTTAATTAATTTGATTAACTCAGAAGGCTGGGTTCCCATCCACTACGGTGGTTTAAAAGCAAATTGCTTCTTGTGATCTTTGCTTATGACCTTACTGTATTTATTAAGAATAAACTACAAAGTTGAAGCTTTCATATATATTGATTTTTTTAATTGTGTTTTACAAAAATGTCTATCAACATAATAAAAACAGAGCATGTGCTGACAATAAAAAAGACTATTACAACACATTTCATCATTAACAACATTCTTTACAAGAAAAACTATGTGTGGCACAAAATGTAAAGGTTTTGCATTTCATAAAAAAAACAACAACATATGCATTTAAAACCAATTTGCAGCGTAGTCTAAATAATGTACTGGTAATTATTTTTTATATTTAGACACCAGCTGATTGACTGACATTTTACCGTCCTTAACTTGACTTCTGATCTCAGGGTTGTGCTTGAAGGCAAAAACCAGCGCTCTAACAGTCCGTCTGTATGAGCTGCTGACCAATCGGGAACTCTGGTGAAATACTTCCCGCTCAATGTTGTCTATAAGAGCAGAATCCTCCTGTGTATCAGAAATATAACAATGAACACAAATTTAACAAATCTGGAAATATAGATGAATAACGTTGATAGAAAGTGAGTCACAGTGAGGCAAAAACAGAGTTTTCAAGCAGAGGCTGGATTGAAATAAAGTTGTCAAATACATTTAGCATTAATTCATTTTTGCATAGCAACTCCTTTTGTGAAAACCATATAAAACGATAAAATAAGAAGTGACCACTAAAGTAGTCATGTATGCAGAATTTATCAGCTATCACACTGTAAAATCGTTCTTCCTTTTGTTTTCCATTTTATCTGATGTCACAAAAATTAACATTACCCCTTATAATATGCTTTTACCACCAACATTTCTAGATGATCTCAAACTTTGACAGTTGTATATGCTCTGAAATGTAAACATATAGAATGAGCACAACATGGGGACTTTTCCTGTTGCACTAAACTTCACTAAGATGTTCTTCTCACCTTGACCTCCAGATCTGCAGATAGCAGTCTTGTTGCATTGCTCCTGAGTCCTTCGGATTGCTTGTCGGAGCGCACTTCAATAGATGGCTTATTGGAATTGTCCTCAATAAACGTCCTCCAGTCAGTGTAAACCTTTGCTGCCATGGAACTCACCTCCGGGTCCAGATGCTTTCGCATTTTGTTGACAGTGTGACCTGGAAAAAGAGACGTTTTTGTCAAGTGTTGGGACTAATTTAAATATGAGTTCAATGGGTGACTTGTCATGAAAGAGATAAATGAAGCTGTAATAATGGCCTACTTAAGACCCAGTAAAGAACTGCTAATGATCACTTTAAAATACACTTACACTATTTTTTATTATCTCTCACAATATAGTGCCCACAATATTTATACAAAAATCCCATACTGTGCCTCATTTTCTGAAAGGAACCATGTAAGCACAAAAATATAATCCAGAATTTTCAGAATAAATCAATAAATGTATGCGTGTCAATGTTTTTTGAGAAATTACAAAACAAAAATGTATATAAAAAGAGAATGACAGATACCAATCTTAATCATGTTAACTATTTAGCCATGCTGAAAATGTGAATTTAAATCTGAGCAAGCTTCCTCCTTCTGTCACCAATCCTTTTTTATCCCCGGCAGCATCCGATTCAGAGCTTTCAGCTTCAGAGCATTCAGCATGCTTTAAATAAACTAAACACAACTTCATCTGAAAAGTAAATCTAGCTTGGCTCAGCCATGATGAAGTACATCTTTCCCCACCAATCAAGACAGCAGCTGTAATGACTGCAGACTGTCTGCCTGCCTGGTGCCAGGATGCCGTGCTTGCAGCTAACACAAGAATGCATGATGAAACTCAAGGATGACTTAAATTAACACAAGCAAATCTTAAGGCACACTTATGTAACAGTACTGGTAGCTGCTCAACTGCTCAACTCAAAATTTCACAACTCATAAACAGGAATAATGACTGACAGATAAATTCCATTATATTTAAGTAATTTAGCTGCTCGGTCGGTTTCTGCTGGTCTCTTTCTCTCTGTCCACTTAATGTTGTTGATGTTCTCCAGAGTTTAAAACAAAAGCTTTAAATCTTTTCGTGTTTCAACCTAACCATTAAAAACCGGGAAAATAAAATGTACAATGTGTGCATTGTAAAGTCATTTGGACTTTTTTTGTGTGTATTTGACTCATTTATATAGTTAAAACTGTGCACTTTCCTGTCTAAAACAATCCCAGAAATAAGTGATAAATTACACAACTTTTTACTCATTTAGAAAATCTGTTCATTACTTAACTTCACTTAATATGAACACAGGCTTGGCAGGTTAGCCTCACATGCAATTCTAATATGTTACGTAGTACTATCAGATATTAATAAAGTTTCATTTATGTACCTATTTTTGTGGATTTGAGCACTTCCTTTGATGGGATCTTCTTGCCCAGCTCTGTTAGGGCACTAAGCAGGTTGTCTTTGGTCTGTCCTGGCAGCTCCAGTGTGGACTTGCATCTCATGATGTCCTCTATTACAACCACCCTCTGGAGAAAAAGAAACACAGGAGTAGTTTAGCTCTGTATACATAAATATCCACTTCAGTCACATTCATGTTCAGTTTCTCACCCGTAGAGATTCAATTGTTGTTTGTTTGTAAGTTTTTTCCTGGCTCTTTGGTTGTATTGGTGTTTCCCCCTTAGGGAGTCGAACCACAAACTTGTCCATCTTCAAAGACTGAGCTGACAACCTTGTAACCAACCTAGCTTAATCTAAGAGCTTGAGCTATAAACTACTGCTGTAAGCAGTTTCCTGGTTAAACCCAAAGTCTTACTAGTATTTAAAATTAAGATATTAAACACACTAGCTAGCTAGAATGAAGTCATTCGCCCACACTCTGTGAATAAATATGTTATGTGTCTATTAAAACGGTAACAAATGAAATGTTTTGTTGTGCTAACAGTAGCTGTGTTGCTACAATAGCAATGTTGCCTTCATGTACAAGGAGAAAATCAGAACACAGTAAGAAAGATGGAAAATGTCAATGTTTTAAAGTCTAAACTTAAATCTATAAAATACTTTATAAATAACCCTGTAGATAATGTAGTGGAAATTTATTACTGTTATTTGGATGGCTACTTTTTAAAAACTTGATGAACAACAAAGAAGAAGCTGTTACTAATCAATTATTTTGTATTAATGAATTATGTTGTACTAATCAGAATTTATTTTGTACTAATCAATATTGCATATTGTGTACTAATCAATACTGTATTTGACTTTACCTAACTGAATTATATGACATCCATTGTAAGAAATGTTGCATTAAAAAACTACTG
>JBAMHV010000008.1:18625784-18643973 GCA_037177535.1 Pseudomugil gertrudae
TAAAAACTATTATAAAGGTAGTGAAAAGGGTAGTAAAAGGTGGTAAATCCAACTCAAGGATTCCTGCATATACCCTGAAATTATTATACTTTTTTCCTATTATACTTTCTTTTTTAAACAATTCTTCTTTTTCCCAACCTTCCCATTGAAAGCTAACTGCTCTTCCTCCTGCTACAGCTGGACCAATAGATATCGTATGAAACTGATGTTTGGAAATGCAGAACATGCAGCATTTCTTTCTATATCATTTTTTTTCTTTTAAGATGCTGAATGTTTTTTCTGGTTAAGTCAAAAAGGTGTAGGGCTGCACGGTGGGGTAGTTGGTTAGCACTGTGGCCTCACAGCAAGAAGGTTGCTGGTTCGAGCCTCAGTTGTGGCGGGGGTCAAACCGGGAATCTTTCTGTGAGGGGTTTGCATGTTCTCTCCGCGTTAGCGTGGGTTCTCTCCGGGTTCTCCGGCTTCCTCCCACAGTCCAAAGACATGCACCTTGGGGATAGGCTGATTGGAGACTTTAAATTGCCCATAGGAGTGAATGTGTGTGTGTGCATGGTTGTTTGTCTATGTGTGTTGGCTCTGTGATGGACTGGTGACCTGTCCAGGGTGTACCCCGCCTCTCGCCCGTTGTGAGACCCCCGCGACCCCGTTCAGGGAAGAAGCGGTAGAAAATGGATGGAAGTCAAAAAAGTTACATGCTACTCAAAGCTATAATTTCCTTCTGCCTACAGAAATTGAGCATCTATGGTGACGAGGAGTACATCAAAGAGCAGAAACTGATTCCATACCCTGCATCCTCCCTGCTCATCATCACCTCCAAAGGGCTGGAGGAGGAGGAGGAGGAGGCAGGACCGCTCCCTTCAAAAGTGAACCTGGGCCAGTCCAACATCTAGAAGCCAAAGTTGCAGCGCAGAAGGGATTTTTCTTCTCCATGTATAATCTGTCATTAATATGTGCTTTCTGGCTTCAGGTCTGTGCTGCTTATGGGGTTCTAAGGACTGATGGAGGCTTTTCTATCAGATCATAAAATGTCAATGATGCATTTGAAGCTTTTCAACCTTTGAATAATGGAACAATCTCTGTATAATTGAGGCATACATTCTATTTAGAAATTATGATTGTTTCAGGACTTTTTTTTGTGATTTTTTTTTTTTTTTTTGCGATTTTTGTTTTGTGCATTAAAGATCTACTGATGTGCTAATTTGATGGGATGTTTGAATGAGCTGTGCTTGATTTGATACAGGATTTCCCAAAACTCCATAACTGTTGGTAAGATAAATGCACCGGACTCATTTGTTTTCATGTTTCTAATGCAGTGATATTAAGTCGTTAATAAATTTTACAGATAAAATTCTTTTCAATTGGTATTGACGGTACATATAGAACTTTTTCTTTTTTTGCTTCACTGTGTTCTTTTAACAATAAATTATAATTAACAAAAATAAACCTCTTAAATTGTTTTTTCTTCCCTGAGCCATTGTAAGCAGTAGCTGACTTTGTGGTTTGTTGGGGAAAATCATGTTGACATGAGAATTTTAGCTGTAGCAGAGGAAAAGGCTTTTTCATGGATCATTACATCCTCAGTGTTGTAGTGAACACTAGTCTGCCATTGCTTCAACATGTTCTGCTAGATGCAAATCTATATGCAAGTCTCTTGTATTTTTTATTTAAATTTTCATGTTTTTTCCCCTGTAGATTTTGCAATGTTCATGTGAATGGAGAAAAAAGCATTGCTCTGTACGATGACTGTGCTCATTCTCCATTTTTCTTTATCCCTTTACCACTGTATTTTACCCAAATGCAGACCTTGCCATAAGCATGCACAGCTTTTTTATCATTTCAATAAAAAAAGCTTTTTTTTAACCCTTTTACTGTAGATATAGCTAGCCTGTTGCTTCGTCCCTTGCTGCTAAAGCTTAAATATCCTGCTTCTCTTACTTTGTCAAACATCATTTGAATGACTTGGGAGAAAAATGAAAAGCACATACAAAATGTATCTGGAGGTGGAATTGTCTAGACAGCCCACCTCTGACTTCTCAGACTCAGCCTGCAGTTTTGGCACAGTACCAAGCCTTCAGGTTAGCTGTGCAGTCATTTGATTTTGAGAGGAACTACATAGATTTTACACATCAAAGTCTGTTTACAGCTCTTGTAGACTGTTGCTGGATTTAGGTGTCTGTATGAAGCTTTTTTTGTACAAGCCTCAAACTGTGCCTCAAGTTTGAAATGCAAATGTGTAGTCAAAACTTTGCAGTGAGGAAAAAGAAAAAGCAAGATTAATAGACATAGCATCTGCTACTAGATCTCTGCAGGTGACTCTGTGTTTTATAACGAGCAACAAACTAATAGTTTCACCTTGCCCCAACATTTTGGAGTGTAATGCTCGGAGCATTGTGGGGCATCAGGATAATCACGATTGTGTTTACACTCAAACTGCATAAAAAACACTCTTGGAAAAACATTGTAAAGGCAAAACTTTATTTAAAAAAAAGAATATATAAACAATGTCAAAGACTTTCTACAGAAGTGTGAATCCTCCAAAGATGATCCTGCAGATTAAGTGGCTAAATGCTGCCATGCTTTCTCTGTAGGGAATCCTGTTAGGGTGCAGGCCTTAGTAGCTGTTCAGCAACTCCATCTCCTCGTCGGTAAGAGCTACTGGAAATGAACGTTTTGTTGGAGGGGTTTGGTGTGCTGCATCATCTTTTTCTGGCTCCTGCTTCCGTTTTTTGGCGGTAGAGCAGAAAGACTTCACAGGATGGAGTGAAGAAGAAATGGCTTTCTCTGATTCATGGTTGGTTGATGCAGGTTTGTAGAAATGGAGTTTTTCACTGCTTGCCTCCACACCATCACCAGTCAGAGATGTTGCATTTAGAACTTCACTGACAAACTTTTGCCTGCCAACTACAGAAAGAAAATTACGTTTTTTTGTTTTATGTGTGTGTTAAAATATATGTCAAAATGTAATGGACTTACAAAAGCGCATTGCAGCAATCCTTGAGTCTTCCATCTTCTTCTGCTTTGGCATTTGTGAGCCATTTATTTCCCACTGATTTACAACCTTAAAATAGGTCCAATGTCACTCATGTTGCCAACTTTAATCAAATTGTTAACATTTCTATTAGTATCTTAAATTATTTACCTGCTCTGCCCAACCTTCTGTTTTGCATCCCGAGTGATCAAAGGCATCCAATGGCTTCTCAGAATAAATTAAACCCAACAGGCTCCATATGGTTGCATTTAATCTTGTGCCAAGCTACATGTACAAATAACACTGAATAAGTAGAATCATAAAAATAAAAAAACTAATGCTGAATGTACTGTCTCACCTTCATATTGGTCTCAGATGCATCAAGCTTTTCAAGCTTTGGGAGGCATTTGAGGTATCTGAGAGCCCTCTCTGAAAGGGGATTATCTGTGCAAGAAAGAGATAAACAATTATAAATGGTTTAAATCTGGAGGAGGTAGCACCTTTGTCACATTGAAGCCACTAACAGGACACATCCAGGAGCTGAAGACAGTCAAGTCCCTTCCGCATCATTCGGATAGGTGTTGTCAATCTTTGCAGGCCAGCATCCGACAGACTGTTACCACCAATGAAGAGCTGAGTGAGGCTGCTGGGGAGGAAAGGGAAAATTAAAAGTAACAATTTCTCAGATGTTCTTCTAATTGTTTTGGGGGATGAGAATAGGCTTACCTTGCCAGTGAGGTGGATGTCAGATGCTGGAAAAGCTCGTGATTATCACCCAGTCTGCAGCCAAACACATCCAGGGACTTCAAGCTGTGAAATGCTCTTATCTCACTCATTCGCTCATGCAGGAGTGGAAACCTGTAGAAAAGGAAGAGAGACATGAAAAGCTGCCAGTTATTACAAATAAAAACACAAATACACCAGTTAGTTGTGGAAGCATAACATCACCAACCTATTTCTTAGACAAAGAGATCCAAGCACCATCTCTCCATATGCGTCAGTGAACGACTTCAGGACTTTAGGAGAAATATCAGGGTTTAAAAATACACGACTTTTCTCTGCTGCTACAAACAGTTTATAACCTATTTGCTCTGGGAAGCCAACCAGAGAGTCCACATGGTGGATGTTGTCAGCAACAAACAGCAGAGTAATATCAAACAGAGATTTGGTGGTGTATCGCAGACTTCCTTCTTCATTGTAGGTGAAAATGTAATGCTCTTTTCTGAGTAAAAACGGATTTGTCCTTCGACATGACGATGCCGGTTTAGGTTGTGCCCGGATTATACCACCGACCTGTCGAAGAAAGCCTTTTTCTCGGACGTAAATGGTGCCCTCGTTATCCATTGCAGAAGTTTTATGGACTTACATTTGAATCATAACACAAACTCTGAAGAGCGCTTTTTGAAGTAGCTAGCTTAGCCAGAACCTACATAAAAGCTAACCACATTTGGTGAATTAACTCATTTATGTATGGCTACATATTCATGCTATGCCGTACATTTAAGAGCAAATATCTGAGATTCTAAATAAATTTTATTCCAAGAAGCTGTTCCCGGTAGCTCACAGTGCAATGCCTCGCTAAGCTAGCAAACTTCAAAATAAAAGTTTATCAATAATTTATGGTGTATTAATAATCAGTAACAATAAGTTATCTTAAGTAGCTAGAGTTTCAGTTATAATGATCTTTTACAAACACCATGATTGATTTCACAAGTTCCGTTAAATGCTGAATTAGAAAAATGACAAATTTCGTACTTTGGAGAACCTTCAGTAACCGGAACAAAGCTTGTTTACATGTCTGTCACATCCGGCTGCTATCCGGTTAACCTAGCTTAAGTAAATCAAACACATTTTGGGCGTTTTGTTTGGTAAGTTTTCTTTGAAAAACTAAATGCTATTTAATCTTTGTTTATATATGTATATTAGTAATATTCTTGATATTTTTGCAACAGTCAATTAAAAACTTAGTTTTCTAGTTGGAACTCTTGCTAACTTTGAGTGAACTTAATTTCCTCTAAATGTTAGCATTAGCAAATGCTACACGTTAAACAGGTTTACACAGGGACATTAAAAAAACTAACCAGTCCTTAAATCAGTTTGTTTTTTCTGTGCTATTCTTCTAGTGTCAACAGATTATTGTGGGACGAACATTGTTGGAAGGGGAATGGCGTCGGACAGTGATCCATTTCAGTTTCGGGGTGAGTTGTCTTACACATATTATATGTTAGAAAATGAAATAGTTTAAACACAAAATCCCCAAATCTGGGTCTCAGCTAACTAAAATGTAAACACTTAAACAAATCAAATCAACACAACAGATCACATAGCAAAAGAAAGCAAATGATTATTATTCATATTATTTGTTTTTAACCCCATTAACCAAACTATTATAAATGATACACAGAGTTGCTAAGACCTTTTACTTTATGGTAGAAACTTTGTTTTTCTACTGTTTTACTGTTTTACAGGGCGATAACAGTGTATTTCCTTTGAATACAATACCATTAGTTGATGCTAGTTTTTTATCTATACCAATACTATCATCAATATATTTTTTACCCCTTAAAGGAAAATCACAATTATACAGCATTAATTAATATCCTTATCTAAAGGGCTATACAGAATCAAAATAAAACAAAAAAATGAATAATAAATTATTTAATAAAAAAACAATTGTAAATTTTATTAGAATGAACTGAATTAGATTAAGCGTTATAGAAAATGAAAGAATGACTAAATTAAACGATGAGAAAAAGTATGTTAAAATATACATTTGATTTTAGATTATTCACATGTAATAAATTGAAAATATTAAAAGAAATATATATGTAAAAAATACTGTGACACTTAGCATTAAGACAGTTGAATATCTAAACAAAACCCCAGCACAAACTGTAATACTATCATTATGCCACTGAAAATAATACCATAATCATGATGGAACACCCTGCTGCTGAGCTTTGCTGCAATACAATTGCATGAAAAAGGTTAAAAACAAATGGCAAGTTTTGGTATTTTGATAGTTATAAGGGTGTCAAATCCAGCATTTTGAGTGGCAGAAATTAAAGTATCGACTGCAGAGTATTGATATGCCAATCCCTACCCACAATAAAGCAGAAGACTAAAATAAGTTTACCTCCTACATAGTAATAAATGTTAAAAAAATCAAATAAAGAAAGTAAAGATTCATGTTTTTATATTTTACTAAAGTGCCAAATAAAAACTTATTTTTTTAAAGACATTTTTCCACAGTTTTTTCTTTGATTGGACTTTAAACGTTTATTTATGCAAGTTTTTTTTTCAATATGATGCCATCAAAACATTCCAGGAAAGTTGGTACAAAAGCATTTTCAATGCAGTACTATGTCCTTTTACATTTTTTTCATAAACATACGTGAACTCAACACGTTAGTTTTATTTTGTAAATAAAACACACGTAAATCTGCTCTGTGCTTCTCTGTCAAATGTTTCAACGGACAAGATGTTAATCAATTTCAGTATGGGAAAGTTCATTTTACCATTTTAGAGTTCACTCTTGCATTTATGGATGGACTTGAAATAAATAATATTTGTTTTTACCTAAATGCATTATGTATTAAATTGTATTTAGCCTTAAAAAATATATTTCTTGTTTTTGTGTCATATTTAAGATTTTATTTTCTCCTGTTGAATTAGAATTTGAGGAAGCAGGAAATCTTTTGGAAGCCAATAAAGATGCAGTGACCATTAGCATTGAGGATGAGGATCAAAAGCCCCAGAAAAAAAGAAATGCTGCTGGTTTTGATCCATATAATGCTGATGAAGACCCACTCAGCACGGATGACAGAGCAGAGGTCTGGCTAAGACTCACTGACAACATTCATCATTACTTTAAATTGCATAATTAAAGTTAGTACATCAAACATTTAATCACTTCATTGTCCTTTTTTTTTCTCATTTTCTCTTAAAGCTTCTCCCTGGACAAAAGAATAAGGCCCCGTTCTGGACGTTTGAGTATTATCAAAGATTTTTTGATGTTGAAACTCATCATGTAATTCTTTTAAGACTTATCCACTCACTTTTTCTTTGGGATTGTATTTGAAAGTAAAACTATTAAAATGGACTGTAACATGCTTTAAAAACATTTAATGGTGTAAAAAAAATCCTCAGGTGAAGGAGAGGATCATTGGATCAGTGCTGCCGTGGCCTGGAAAGAACTTTATTCAAGTTTATCTTCGAAAAAATCCTGATCTTTACGGTTAGTTCTTGTATAGTTTTAAGCTTTAGGCTCAAATACTTATTTGTAATAATTTTTATTTGGAAACACTGTTTCAGTTCTGTACTTTGGTCAGCTTGTAATATTTGTTAAACTGTTTTTAGGTTCTTTTTAAAGACAGAGTTAGCTTGTTACCTGCTACAGGAAGACTACAGGAAGTGGTGACACATGTTAAGCAGGTAAACAAGCTAACTCTGTCTTTAAAAAAGAACCTCGAGGAAGACAGGATGAAGTTTAATTAAAGAAAATGTGTTTAAAATGCTGTTTTGTAGCCAGCAAGATGAAGTAATTCATGGATTTGATTTTAGGACCATTCTGGATTTGCACCACTCTTGTGTTTGCTGTTGCCATCAGTGGGAACATATCCAACTTCGTGTTCAACTTTGGGAACCCATATTATAGATATACTCCAGAGTTTGGAAAAGGTAAGTGAGCTGGCTCTTTCTGAATGCGAGAGGGAGTGAATAAAAAACCAAGAGGTAACTTTTTATTGTTTGTCTCTGAATTTGTTGTGTTTTGCAGTGACCATAGCTGCTACAGCCATCTTCAGCTACACCTGCTTAGTGCCGCTTGCTCTTTGGGGTTTGCTGCTGTGGAGAAACAACAAGATCATGAACTTGGTGTCGTTCTCATTTATGGAGATCGTCTGTGTGTACGGATATTCTCTGTCAATTTACATACCTGCAGTGGTAAGCTCATCTTTAAATTTGAACTTGACATTTTTAAAACATTTAAACATTTAATAACTGATTTTTTAATGGTCTAATATTTTGACATTTTACAATGAAACGAGTTGATAAACGGCTGTGAAAAACCCAAATCATGACCTCCTGTGATGTAAAATAGCTGCTTTGGATCATTAACTATATTGCCTGTTTTATAATGTGCTTAATGATGCAGGATGTTTTATTTATCTTTCTCTTTTTGCTGATATAGTTTGCCAATTTTCTCCTGCCAATGGGCGTTATGCACAACTCAGCTACTTCATGAACTTAGGACCATTTCTGTGTTTCCTGTCATTCATTATTGGATGAATTGATAAATCCAGGTGTGTCTGGCCTTTGCCATGGTGGTTACTGATGTCAAGCACACCTGGAATAATCCGTTCGTCCAGTAATGAAAGACAGGAAGTTCAGGAAGTAGCGTAGTTGTGCATAAAGCCCATTGTGAACATATACTTTCATTCTACTTTAATTGCTATGCTCAGAATTTACAGTGATACAGGGGAAAGCAACCTCTCACTCAACCCTCTTCTCTTGTTGTGACAGTTTTGACCAAATTTGGAAACTAACCCAGTTGAACAATCCTGAAATAAATCCTGCAATTTGGCTGTATATTTGTCTCAGCAAATACTGAGGTCATTTTTATCTTGTAACATTTCCATGTCCAGGTCCTGTGGATTCTCCCATATGAATGGTTCAGATGGTGCTCCATTGTAGTGGCACTCTGCCTCTCCGGCTCAGTCTTGGTGATAACCCTCTGGCCTGCAGTCAGGGACGACCACCCCAAAGTCATCGTGGCAATCGTGTCGGTCATCATTTTGCTGAACATCCTTCTGGCTGTAGGTTGTAAGGTAATAATACTTGCTTATCTTAATAATTAAAGGGATTATTAAAGTTAAGTCTAATAATAATAACATAAACTTAAAGATATGAGTAAAATCTGGATGGAGAATTAGGATACATTATCCTGCATTGGCTGCACAGTGTCTCTGTTAATTCTTGCTGCCTCTCCATCTTGGTGTGGATAACGATGATTGACTCACTCTAATTTGTCCTCAGTGATCTCAGAATGGTTAAGCTTTGACCCAGCTTGTCTATGTCAGTCACAGACTACATTACACTGCCATTTTTGCGTGTCTCATCCTTTGTGTTTGTGGGGAATGAATGCACCCAATAGTATCAAATTAATCCCCTCTGGGGGCGAGCCTTCAGTGGAAACTTGTCCACATCTAACAACTTATCTTGGAACAGGCTGTTAGTGCAATTCGTAACGTGAATGTTATCAGGTCCGCAGGGGTATCACATGTTTTCGCATCTATGTAATTAGTCTACAAAGTACAGTTGGCCTGTATCTGAAGGGTGACCAGGATTAAAGGTCTTCTGTTACACTAAACAGTTTCTACGCGCTTACTCTGATTAGTTGTTTTCTATGAACTGTTGGTTCTTCTTTTCAGGTTCCTTTTTCTTATTTGCTTGTTTTTTGCAGACCTATTTCTTTAGCAACCCACAGGCACCTCTTCGGAACGTTTCTCTCAAAGCAGCAGCAGCAGCAGACAAACTAGCATCATCCACATGAAGCCTCGCTTTGCATCAAGGTAAAAAAAAAGCAAACTAGGAAGCAGAAAGAATTTGTAATTCACGCCTATTTTTTCTAGAGGCATTCACATTGTGACAGCTGTAGGCCTACCATATTGGCCTGTTTTTTTGTTTGTTTTCTGCATCATATAAACCTGTTAGAGTTGAATATTTGACACCGGACTTCCTCTGAATGATTTCTCTTTTCCAAACTAAGCATTATGGCTTTTTTTTAATTGCAGGTTCTCCTGTTGCCTTATTAGACTCAGGTTGCTGCGCTGATGAAGTCATTGGACGTCTGGATTTCACCCTCATTCAGACATTCCGGCTTAGTGCTTGTAAAAGTCAGCTTGTACGCTTGTTGCAGCAGTGTGATCTCTGAAAATGAACACTGGTACCAAGTATGTTGTTTCTAATGGGATGAGCTCGAAACTTCCTTAAAGTCAAGCAGGGTATGGTATTACCCAGCACAAATGATCCGTTTATAGTCATATCCTTTTTAATATTATAGTTTTAAGATTATTTTTGGATTACCAGATCTTACATTAATGGTGGCGGCATCCATGATGTTTATATATGCATTTCTTTTAAATACCAATATGAAGAACTGACAGATCTATTTTCTGTACATAATTATATATAGATATATCTATACAGTTACTGGTTACGGTGAGATAAAGGTGTTTTTGTTTTAGGGTGAAGTGGTCTCAACTGGTGCCAAATGTCTCAGTTTTCAGGGGTTCTGTAAATATTTTATTATTTGTTATTATAAGAAATAGCCTGTAATAAAATCTATTACATAATTACCCATATTTAATTCAAGTGTGTAATGTTAGGAGCTGAAATGGTAATTGTGGCATGCTTTTATATTTTTTAAAACAACTAACCTATTTTCAGTGTGTTCTTTTGGGGACTTGGAGAGAAAAATGTTAGATTTTACTCAAAAATAAAAATTGATTTTTGATTAAATGTATTTGATTCATATCCAGTGTGTCAATGAAATTAAAAATCCAATTATCTCCTTTCAAATTGCTAATTAAAATGTCTGCTGGATAATTGCATCTAACAGTAAGTAAGATTTATGTCAATGCTATTTTTTTCCTTCCCCTCTCTTTCTCACAGCACACACATTTTTTGGTTTGGATAACCTTAAATCACCTTTGTTCCCAACATGTAGTCTATTGTTCCCACACATGTTGTCAACATGACTCTTCTACCTGCTACTTTCAACATTAAAGCCTGCCAGTTCATTTCTACAGATAGACATTTAAAATATTTAAAGGAGCGATGGTAACCAAAACTCAACACTTCAAAGAGAGCGTCTGAGTTTAAATGTGAACATTTGGCTCCCATTGCCTCTTTTCCATCTCATCCATCTAAACTGTCTAGTGGCAGAGCAAGCTGATAGAATCTGTCATGTCACTGTTTGGTTTGTCAGTTTGGATACACCTGCCGTGGAAAATGTTGCATAGTATATTGTCCGCAACTCGCATGTCAAAGTTCAACATGAAGATTGTGTTTATTATATCTGCTTATTAACTAGTACACAGTTTTTAGGTTAATTAACAAAAGAGGAGGAAAAATTGGGTTACTTGAAACTTTGTCAGAAGGGTGGCGGCACCCTAATTAATAGTCATTCTAGCCCCAGCTTTGAGTTACACTAGAGCAGCCTGTTTAACAGATAACCCTTAAGGAGGAATGTCACTTGCCTCAGTCTCATGCAAGGAACCGCTCCTGCTCAAGGAATATTGGATTGCTTATCATTCTTTTGTTTTTCTTCAAAGTGAATGCGTTTTAGATTTGTCCTTGCATTGTGATTTCAGCACATTTCCATAGGATGGCCTCCTCAAGTGGCAAAAGTGAAAAAGTGTCCAAGTTTGACACACAGAAACTTTTGGAAAAATGCAGAAAGGAAAGAGATGATGCCCTGCACAGAGAAGGTGTTTATAGAGAGAAGCTCAGGCAATACGAGTCACGGATACGTTCAACGGAGGCTCTGAAGCTAAAACTGAAGACCTTAACAATGGACAACAAGGATCTGAGGAAACAAGTGAAAGCCCTTCGAACTGAAATTGGACTTGAAGGCAACCCTAAGTTCAAAGGAAAGACCACCAAGGATATAGTTAATGACTTGCATGAAAAAGAGTGTGAATGCAGTTCCCTAGTAGAGAAAGCTGGAAAACTGACTCAAACTGTTGATGACTTGACTGCAGAGTTGGCAAACACAGTCACATCCAAAACCCTTTTAGAGGACCAAGTGCAGTCATTACAGCAAAACCTCAAAGATATGACCAATAATCAACGCCGCCTGTTGAAATTGTGGGAAGATAAGAAGAGCCAGAGGGAGCAACTTGTACTCCCTGCAATTGTACAGAAACCATCTATGCATAAAGGAGCTCAAACTGACATGTCCATTAATTCATCCCAAAAGCTTCCAGCAAATGCTTTTGAGACAAAGTCATTATCTAGGGACAGTGACAGAAAAACTGTTGTGGAAAAACACAGTTTTTCATCTTATGGAAATGGTTTCCACAATGAGAAAAAAGCTTTCATCCATGATGAACCTAAAGGAATTAAGAATTGAGTCCCTGAATTACATTCAGCAATATTCAATACAGACAGTAAAGCACAGAAAAAAAAAATATTTTTTATACTTCAGTGTTTAGTAAATGTAAGATGAAATGCAACACGAGGCACAAATTGAGCCTTGTTATTAATTTTTTAAAACTATTTTTATTTTATATTTATTATTTGTTGGCTTTTTTGTGATGGACCTGAAATGTTGGCCACAGGCAGAAACATGGGCAGCTCTTAATCCGGGTCCTTCAGAGGTCCTTTGAATGCATGTGGCGCGATGTGGGAAATTGATGGTAAATAGTTTGACAGCTTTGGACCTGAAGGCAAAGTTATCAAGAAGTGGGTCACTGTTGAAATAAAAATGTTTTCAACGGATACAAGTTGTTGGTTTATTCGGAAGGTGAGTTTTTATGTTTAAGTGCAGTCAGTCATCACAAAATCAAAGATTATTTTCGAATTGAACTAGCATGCTAACTATTTGTTTATGCTAACTGAAGAGTGCAGTTAACGGCTCAGCTATAAACATTTTTTATATTTAATATCAAGTGTTCACAGGATAACAATATGAAACCAAGACAAGACGTGCAAATGTTAATTATTCAGATGAAAATGGTGCAAGTGAAGTAAAGATTTGAAATTCACAGATAGCATAACATGGGATCTTGGCAAATATTTCCTTGTAGCTTTTTCGTGATGAATGTTTAGTAAACATGTAAATAATTTTTTCCTACCCTAATAAGAAACGAAAGTTCATCCACATTTGGAAATTGATGGTGTTTAATTTCATGTGCGCTAATTATTACATAGAAACAATGCTGACACGAAAGATGGAGATACATTATAAACAAAATCAGCATGTTCAAGCTATTATACAGTATCTGAATATGTAAAACGTGTATGCCTCAGGTAAGAAGGGTTTTTAATTTGCACATTAAAAGGGCCCCCTTACTATCATTGTAATGTGCAGAGAATTAAATTGGTCAGTAAATTAATTTAATGAACTCAACCACTTGCCGGGCAACACACAAGTATGTTTATGAAGGTAATAAATGTAATAAAAACCGTAGTTACTGTATCTGTGATTGTCTATTTGCTGTGGATGTAACAATACATTTATTTAAACAGGTCATTTGCTGGAGGGCTGCAGCCAGCATTGCTTGGGCTGTTCTCTTGTTGCCTCCAACCACAGCAGTATTTGTGATTCTCAGTAAGTTCAGTCTTTTCCATCCCATCCGAACGGTGACAGGTAAGCACTACATCTTCATAAAACCTGTGTTTAAAATAGACCTTATTATTATATTTCATTTTATTGTTGTTGATGAACCTGCTTTTATCATTTTCAGAATGCCTGTCTCTGATAACCAGTGCTAGTGCAATTTTCTCCTTCATTTTACTTGGTGGAGTGATCATCATGGTTGGTTTTTTATTCTTGGAGTATCACACAGGTAAGGGACAGGATGCTGTGGAATTATTGATTAGTTTTCTTGTGACTGACATGTTATCTGCATGTCTTATATGTATAGCTTATACATATAGTTATGTTATGTGTAACTGAATCTAGTTAAAACAAGGATGTACCATTTAAATCTGCCAATTGCTTTACTATTGTTTTGAGTGAGATGTAGAAAGTATTATGATAGATTTTCTGCTAAAAATATTCTATAATTCATAAATTATCAGTATTTGTTTTAGAAAATGTTCAGTTGTTGAATGTGTTGTAATGTTTTTCTTTTTCTGTCTTTAGTTATTCCCACTATTGCCTGCTCAAAAATTGCATTATTTGGTCAGCTTTTCCACCCTCGCCAGTTTATCATCTCTTTGGCCTATTGCCTTATGGGTGTAATTGTGGGCTGGTGTTGTGCTGTCACTACCAGTTTCAGATATGAAACATTAGCCTACTCGTGTGCACAGAGTGATGGGTAAGGAGAACTCTTAAAACTCTTCCAAAGAGCTCTACATGTTTTATTCATAGTTTAACTTACTTTGTGTTTTCAACCCAACAGTGATCTTCAGATGTGTCTCAACGAGTTCCATCTCGTATTTCTGCTGGCAGGAGCTTTTGTTGGATTCTCGCATAGTCTCCTCGGAGTGATCCACAACATGAACTATGTCTCATTTCATTCTGTTCAGGTACGTGACAGGAGTTCACTCAAAATATAAACTAATAGACTGTTAGTCCAAAGAGATTTTTCAAAAACTGCTGTATCAAGAAAAGGACACTATTAGGAACTGCTTTCAATAATAAAGTCTAATTAATTCATTAAAACTTAATAGCAAAATTGCCAGATTTCTACTTTTGTTAATTGTTGTACATGTATTATTTTTCCTTTAGCAATATAAATACCTTCGCTTCAAGGGATCCCTGTCTTTGGTGGTAAAATGCAGCATCACTCAAGCATTTTACTCTGTCAGGAACTTCATAGTTTTGTATTTCTTTCTGGGTAAGAAACTTTTTTGTTTCTGAATAAAGAATATGCTAAAGAAACTAAAATGCACTGTTTTATCCAATTAGTCTGGTATCCACTAATATATTTGTAATTAATTTATAAACGTTTTAGTCTTCTTTTCAAGTTGATGTATCCCGTGTTAGAAGAATTACTGTAAGAAGTTATATTTATTATTCATAGGATACATTCCAAAAACATGGATCTGTAAAACACTGAATCTACAGTTGGACAGGTTAGTGAGTTTTGATAAATTTAACATGCATCTAAATACTTTTTGCATATTGAGCCTAATAACCTGTTTAAGTGTTTGATAAATGCCTGTGTGACACCACCACCAGCTCTGTCAACCGGCTTGATAGCATAGCTGGACTGTTGGACTTCTCTCTTCTTTACCACCTCTGGATCAGTGCTACGTACCTTCTCTTCATGTGGTACATTACACTTCTACTCTTTAGGATCTTTGTCACTGAGGTTTGTGCTTTTAAATAAGGCAATATGTAGACATTTCCACTTGTAGACATGTGATAAATTGTTCCATTCAGATTTCTTTTGTTTAAATAAAGCAGTTATGGAGTTTCTGCTTAACTTAGCAGGTTCGAAAGATGATCATGAGTTTAAAAAAACAAAGTAATACATAGTGATTGTTTTGTAGGCAGTAGGGGGCAGCAGTGCCACTGATTTTAGTGTCTAAGGAGCTGAATAATACCAATATAGTTGCATTATTGTAAGATAATACTGTTAAATAAAATATATTTGCCCTCCAGGTCTACAGTTTTCCTGTGCAATCATCTTTTACTGAAGATGCCCACCAGTGTCTTCCTAAAGTTCTTACTGACAAACAGCCAATGATATTAAAGGTATGGAAAATGTTTATCTCTGTTTGATTTTGTGATCATTTTTTTTCAGATTTTGATAACATACTCCTTTTTTTCCTAAATGTAAGTTTCTAGCACTGCAGGACTTGGCTTTGTTGTCTCAGCATTCTCCATCACGACGCAGTGAAGTCTTTAGTCTGAGTCAGCCTGGTCTGTTACTGTTTTTGGCTTCTTTATTTGTACCATTACATATTCCACAGTATCTGTTTAATCATTTGCATCAATAATTTTCCTTATTTCTATCTTTCTAGGAGGACACCCTCATAACTGGAATGCAATTAGTAAAGAGTGCATGTCTCTGCTGGCTGATCTGACTCAAAGACTTGTGGCTTATCATGAAACTGTTGCAATCAATGGCAGGGCCAAATCTCTATCGAGCGGGAGTGAAAGGCGAACGTCATCTGAAACATCAAGTACATTGCTGTATACTGGTGTTTGATTATATGTGAAGACGTGTGGGTTGCTGTATTAAGTGCAATGTTATTTTTCCTTTTTGTAATCTTAAAGTAACCTCAGGTATCGAAGATGTGATGAGTCCAAAGCCTGCTTTCTTACTGAAAACACCAGCTTCAGTCTTTGCCCGCTCCATTGCTGGTGACCCACAGAGCCCCCTGACGGCACCGTTCACACCTGATCTGGATAGCCCCTTTACTTCCTCTGCCATGCGACGTCTCGCCACCCCTGTGGAACAAGGTTCACCTTGGTACGGCACAGTTCAGAGCCCCCACATCATGAGAAGAGCACCGAAACTTTGGTCCACTTCTACAGGTAAGAGACCTATAAGTCCATCCATCCATTTTCTACCGCTTATTCCCTGAACGGGGTCGCGGGGGGTGGGCTGGAGCCAATCCCAGCTGACATCGAGCAAGACCTATAATAAGTATTCATTTTATTATTTTTTTTATTGGTCTGAAAATAAAGCTTAAAAGTAATAAAGTTAAAGTATATTTTTAATTTCATTTCCATCAGGTAATATGCTTCTCTTTTATTTACAGGTTCTCAGGTCAATGGTAGCCCCTCACCCTCCCCAGCCTCAGTTCCTAGTCCTAAGCAGGAACCCTCTAAACCAAGTTTTCTTGCTCAGTTCCTTCACAATAGAAAAGAACAGGTACTAAAACCTTGTATTTTCTTAAGTCTGTCCATTGCTGCACTTTGGGTGTTAGGCCTATCCCCCTTAACTACCTCTTGAGTCACATTTAGGAGTCAAAGTAATGTTTTAAATTACTTTTGTTACTTGTTTTTAAATGTATCTGTTACGTCTGTCTTAGTTGAAGAAAAGCAAGGAAGCAAAGAAACTACACAGGAAGACTGCAGTTCTAATCTCAGCTTCTTACCAGTTGCTTAGAACATTTGTAAAGGCCTGGCTATAGTTTTACCAAAGCTACCATATTTTCTTTTGGAAGGGTGCATTGTAGGCCAGGATTCAGTGTAAAAAGCCATTGTTTGTGTTAATTATAATAATTGCTTTTAATAGAAAACACCTCTGCACTTAATTGTCCCATTCAGGTTAAAAATTTCTTGGCAAAGCGGGTGCTGATAATGTATTTATTTAACAAGGTAAGCATGTGCGTTGAATGTGTAGCTTCTGCATGTGCTCGTCTGATGAAGTTGATTTTCACGTAGTTTCAACACATTTGATATCTTCACATGCAGCTATCACTAATTTACCTCTGTGAACTGTGTTGTTTGTGCAGGCATTACTAATGTAGCTGTTTTCCATCCATCTAGTTGGTACAATGAGCATTTCTAATGACCTTATCAACTTGAAATGAGTCATGAAAGATGAGCCTTGAAACTTGGCCAAACACAAGATTTTGAATATTTGCTATTTCCAAACTATTGAAAAATCTTGTGTATATGATCACATCAGAACTTTAATCAGGAAAAGATCTTTTCTATATTTAGAGTTTGCTCTCTATGTAAGCTAATTTAGTTGGTACTGTTATCCTTTCCTTCTTTTTAATTAAAGTGCATGTTGTAGTGTAGTTTCACGCATCTAACACTTCTAAGTTTAAGCTAGTCTGAATCTGTTATTGTATATAAAAAAAAAATCTCACATTAGCTAACTTTGTGTTCTGCAGCTTCCAGAAGCCTCCAGTCAGGCTATCTTTGCTGACAGCCAGGCTCATATCTGGGCTTTGGAAGGTAGAAACACAATGTCTGTTTTCATTTGAAGTGCATGCAACCTTTTTGAAATGTCGAATTAATTTTTTTTACACCATCTTATATCCACCCTGCAGGGTTGTCTTACCTTGTTCAAGCCTCTTTCTTAGAAGACCAATTTGGAGTTGTCCAGACTTCACTACCCAGCATTCTCAGCTCCATGCTGCTTTTACAAGAGGCAGGTTATTCTGGTTTACTTTACCTGTTCCGGTTACATGTTATGACGTAAAGTTCCTTATATGATCATTTTTTATTGAAAGAATTTGTGTGTTACAAATAAATGAACTTTGGTTTTAGATGAAGAAACTGAAAAGCTTTGGTGTATTTAAAAGATTGAATGTGCTAGATGTGGAAAAGAATCTCTAGGCTAAAAATTTGTCTTTTATACCTCCCTACTGAGGTCCCCTATTTAGGTCTCATTTGGAAAAAGTCTTGAAACTCAAGAAGACGCAACAGTTTTGCCCTGGAGAACCATGTGATTTTTCTGATAAACAGAAATTGTTTGCAAATCTGTAAAAGAATAAACAACAGGGTGCTTTAAAGGAGAACTTCGCTTTTTTTTAACCTGGGGTCTGTTGTCATCTTTCCTTCCATACATGTGAGTGATGTA
>JBAMHV010000008.1:18644033-18664346 GCA_037177535.1 Pseudomugil gertrudae
TCAGTTTGCTGCCATCAAGTTTTTCTTTTTGTTTTTATCCAGTAAGATGTGGCACCGGTGTTTTGACGCGAGTTATCACACGATTTCGGCGAAATCACGCATGTATGGAAGGAAAGATGACAACAGACCCCAGGTTAAAAAAAAGCGAAGTTCTCCTTTAAGTTGTTATTGCAATACATCAACTGTATTTTGCAAAAGACATGAGCAGCGCCTGAAAAGCGTAAACATTTAGCATGAAAATGCAGTGTTTTAATTAAACCCTGCATCTTGTATTTTAAATGCACATTAGTCATTTACAGAGCAGGTTGAAAAACTGTTGAATTATAATTATTTTATTACAAGTAGACCATCCTAAAGGGTAAACATCTGAGGAAGTCACTGTGGGATTCTCAAAATACTCTGTCAGGAACTGTGCTCTCTTTTATAAGAGTCTGTCCATCATTTTATGTCTTATAATTAGTTTGACTGACTTTTGGTAAACTTATTCATAATGAAAATATTTAGATTATGGGTTATAGTGTAGAGGTTGAAAGAAACTTGAGACTTGGCCAAACTACAAAGTTGCAGATTAGATCTTACAACTCAGTACAAGTCTTTCCTTGATTAGTATCAACATGGCATGTTTTAAGATGAAGAAGGATGTCTAATGCACACAAATTATCATGTAATATAAGTTTTCTGGCCAGAAGTGTGTTTTAACTGACTGCCTGACCATTGGGTGTTGCCCGAATGGTGTTAGAAGAAAAATCCTGCCTCTGTGACATTTCTGAATACCTTCAGTCTTTATGTAAATATTCCATATTCATCAACATTTCTTTGATGACGATGACCTCCTCTATAGGCTGTTGATCGACACTTCAAGCTGCCTCATGCATCCAGTAAGCCAGTCAGGTTAACCAGCAGCATGGGAGACTCCACCTACAAAACACTGCGTTTTGCTCTCAGGGCCACAATCAAAACTGCCATCTACAGAATAACAACAACTTTTGGTGATCACTTAAAGTAAGGCTGCCTGTGACATCAAACCTGATGAGTATCTTTTTAATGCTCACCCTGACCATTACTAACTTTGTTTTTGTTCAATCTTTAGTGCTGTTCAGATGTCTGCAGAGCACCGGAAAAGATTGCAGCAGTTCTTGGAGTACAAAGAGTGACAGTCCTCACTTTTCTGTGCCTTCTTATCAGAGGGATAGGTGTGTGTGAGTGAACATGTCAGCATAAGAGAAACAAGTGAAAGTCCGTGGTTGTGCCTCTTTTTAATATTTATGTCTGCATTATGATATGATTCATAGGCTAGATCATATCTCCAGCATGCATGAAATACAGAAAAACTGGTCTTAATTTAGCTAACTATATTCAGAGTTAGCTGTGGATGTATCTTTCTAAATCTCCCCCCATTTCTAAAAAATGATTGATAATAAAACCGATTAGACTTGTGGTAACTGGGCCCTTTGTGCTGCATTTTCCTCTTGTTTCATTTTTTAGTTGCTGTCATTTGGTCGCGGTTTGTATGATCCCAATAGTGTGAGTGCTGGCTAAGATGTTTTTGTTTTGAGTTTGATACGTGTCTGAAATATGCTCTTAACATTTGTTTTCATAAATCTGGTTTAGTTCTGTACAAAATCCTAGAGAACTGATATGTGTATCGGTTCAGTGAATACACTTCAGATGTATAGATATACCTGTTTATACATTTGTCATATTTGTTTTGGATAGATGTGGCTGTCCCATCAGATCAGAGACTAAGATCTTGTGCCACTTTATTCTAGTGAATAAATGTCACTGCCAGCATGACTTTGAGTTCTCACTCATGAGACTTGTTTAATAAAAAATGTTTCTAGAAAGTCTGAGGATTGTGTTATTAGTCATCTGAGTTGCACAAAAAATGACTTATTTTGGTGTAGCTGATGCTATTTTTCACCCTACAACATTAAGGGGATCACAGAGCAAATAATACAACTTCCTTTAGTTCTCACTTTAATGGTTTGTGTTCTTTTGCATGTTTAGATAACATCCAGTGTTAGAAGAATCTGGACCTGATCACAATAAATGTCTGAAAAGCCAGAGCTGCTCTTTTTCTGGGTAGTTTTGGCCTAAAGTTATAGTAGACCTACAGTAGTAATACACAATAAGGATTAATATAAAGTACTGTCAACACAGTTCATTATAGTGGAAAGAAAAAGTGTCAACATGACTCAGAAATCTCACCATCTTGGTGTCAAAGCTCATTTAAATGGTCTACGAACAGTAAACTTAAGTGGTCAGATTTATCCAAATTTGACATTTTTGGAAATCATGTATGTTGTTTCCTTCAGACTAAATAGGGCTATCCAGCTTAATATCAGAGTGCAGTCAAACATCCTGCATCTCTGATGGGATTTTAAGCTTGAACATCTGTGAAGTCATGTAAAGCCGAAAACTACATTAAAGTTTGAGAGCAATGTTTGTTTCCATCCAGACACTTTTTTCTGGAAAGTCCTTGTGCATGTCATTTGAACCATATTCATCACAAAAGCAAGACTTTACAGGAGAAAAGTTTAAATGTTCTCCAGCAAAGGCCCAGGACTGCTGAGCAGCTACAAAACCACTTCAGACGAGGTTCCTGTCCTAAAACTCCAGCAACTGCTCAGCTCACTTCCCAGATCTTCCCAAGATGCTTCCAACTGTGAGAAGTGGCTGTTGTCCAATTCAGTCTGTCTCCATTAAATGTTAAAATGGCTCAGTTTCAACATTTCATGTGTTGTCATTATTGGAAAGAAAATATGGATTTGCATAAAAAAAAGTAATTTACACATTTTTGAAAACTTGGATTGTAAACATTTCAATTACATCATCTTCAAATGAGCTACCAGTATATGGGCAACCAAAGTTGTGACTGAATTGTTTAAAGAGAAAAAGACATGAACTAAGGCCAGTGTTGATAATCTTAATTCCTATTTAAATCTTAATTTAAATAACCTTTAGTTTTATTCTATTATTCACATTATGGGTGAGAAAGAGCAGCTTGGTAGAGGTTTGCGTTCTCCAACTGCTTTATTAGTCTTCTAATTATTATTAAAGATTAACTGAAAAACATCAGAACCTTCCAGGTTCTTTAAGGTTTTGCAAATGCATTCATATTTTGTGTTTCATTAAATATACCACAAGCAGACAGTAATATGACATCAGAAGCACTGTCTTTTTGTTTTATTGCACAAATTGTACATATTTCCAACTGAAATAGAACACATTAGGCGGTGGTGGGAAAAGAATTGTTCATCAAAAGCCTTATTCATTATGTATACAAGATGCCAAAAACAGCCAGTGGGAAAATCTGGACAACTGTCTGAATGATTGATTAAGAGCTTCAAAGTGTTTTCTTTTCCTTTTGCAAGAAAAAGAATCAAACTGGAGTACTTTAAATGACTGTGTTTGTGTTTAGCACAGACAGATGTTAAAAGAAAAAAGGAAGACAAAAGAAGTCATGTCAACTTTTTCTTTTCTGGATTTTAAAAGTACTTTTGTGGTCAAAGAGTATAGAATATAAACCTCTGCATCAATACCAATTGAATGTTTTGACATTTTTTTTCTTTTTTAAGTCAAATAGCATTTGCTAAAGTTTTTTTCTCCTTTTTAATATATATTTATATATGTACATATAAATTCAACTAACTACAGTTCTCATAGAAATGAGAAAAGCTGAACTTTATCGCTCTTACACAACATATGACTGGCAAGCATATTGACCCCCCCGCCCAAAAAAAATATTGTTTCCTCCATCGTTTTTAGACAGTGGTTACACAGCACCCGACTTGGATCAAATGTTATTTTAGACAACTTTGCTCTGTTTCCAGAAGAGCTGACCAGACCACTCTCATATGTAACTACCACCAGCAGGCTCAGTTTAACCTGCAAGAAGGGAAATTGCTTTAGAAGACTGCGAAACATCCTAGAATTTATGCTGGTTGCTGTGCTTCTTCTCTACTTTTGTAATTCATTACATCATCTTGTGAAATACTGATAAGTGCGTTTTATGACCCAACTTAACAGTGTCAACTCTCTCTTTCTTGTTAATGTTATTTTTAAAGTAACCACATAAACAGGTTTAACTCTAGATTACTCTAATCTCGTTTGGCTCATAGGCAGTGTTTCAACAGTGATTGATCCAGGTCGGGTCTGGCTCCTCAAAATAAAAAAAAAAAGTGAGAATCATTCCCCAACAGAGCTTGAAATCTTTCACTCTTTACTATATACATGTTGAATACCAAAAACCTCTAATTTTCATGTTCATTAAGAGGTTAACTGAAGATTTCCTGTCTAAGGCGAGTTTCTGAATGGAGAGAGGAAGAAGCAGTAGAAAGGATGGAAAGAAAAAACACATCTTTTCATTCAAAATATGCTCAAGTGCAAAATATTCCCCAATGCAAAAGAAAAAAAAAACAGTAAACTAAATTTAAATGTGGAGTTTCCAACATGTACAAGACAACAGGTCACTCTCCATCATCAAACACAGTGCACAATTAGTCTTTCACACACTAAAGCATCCCTGATTCAAAGTGCACTCAGTAGTGATGGAGGAGGGATTATGTTAAATGGAGGGGTACACGCAGCATTTGGAGATTTAAAAATACTCTGGATCAATGTGTGAAAATTTCAACTAGCAACTCCAACCAGGGGGAAAAAAAGCACAAGACTAGGCCAAAGCAGCAAAGGCTACTGGGCTCTCCTCACACATTTCAAATCTTAAAGGGAATCACATTTCGGGGATTGTTTAAGGGTATGAGCCGATGCCCTTTCTCCCTGCTGAACCCCTTTTCTGCACAAAAACAAAGGGAAAAGAGACGGGAAACTATGTGCTGGTGTAGTAAAGCTCACTACAGGTTGCCTAAATTTGGAAGTATTTGTTGCCATACATGCACAGTACATCTTTTTGAGTCTATGCAGATCACATCAACAATGTACAGACGAAAGAGAATCCAAGTGAGTCATGTGAGCGCTCACTAAACCTCTTCCATTCTCACAAAATTCAGGATTCCAGAAGTGTGGCTGTCTGGAGTCACTCTTTGCACACACCTAACTGCTGGGAAACCAAGGTGTTAAGCATCTCCGTCTCTCTGCTTCAACAGTATGTTTATGTAAATGTGTTTTCTGTTTTACATTTGTGTTAAAAAAAAAGAGCAAGAGAATAAAAAAAAAGTCTAATTTATCTTTATCAGTGTTTGAGTGTGCCAGTGTGTCAATAGTGCTTGCCGATGTGCATCAAGGGCAATAAAGAGTGTATAAATGTATGTTTAAGTGTGTGCAAGTATAAATGTATGTATCGTTCAAGATGACATGCACTGGACATGATCTGGCCCTCCTTCCTCTTCATCTGAGGAATCTGGAGAGCTCCAGGACTCATCAGTATCTGCATCTGCTCCCTCGCGGCGAGTCTGGAAGGAGACACAGGGACACAGTTTACATAAGTAGCATAATAATTACAACTCTTAGGATCCCTGCCAAAAACCAACCAAGACTGAGCATTTCACATGACTCTTTATTGTGCAGCACCTTTTTAATGCACTTTAAAAACAAACAAACAAAGAAAAACACATTTTCTCTTCCTGTTTTGAACCTTAGAACAAGGAGCTCACCCTTGGGGGTCTTCTGTTCCTCATGTGTCTCATCAGGAACCAAAGCAGTTGGGTATCATACTGGTCACCATGGCGCACACTGTCCTCATCCCGCTCTCGCTTGTTTTTCTTCATCACCTTCAAAAACCAAACAAATTGTTACAAAAGTAAAGTGGTAATCATGTAGTGTCAGCAAACACAAACAACTTTAAAAAAGCCTCATTTCTATCAGGACTCGTTTGTATTTTGGATTCTGTTAATTCCTAAAGCAAATTAATAAAGATTCATTTTTGTGTTGCATTGTTTCCAACATTCTTTACAAGAATGTCAGCCAAGGGCACTTTACAGACACAAACATTCAACCCAATTCATAATAAAGAGCCTAGTTAAGGAAAAACAAACAGATTGCATCAAATCTCGACTTCTCGACAATCAAATCCCCCATCTGGAGCATGCACCGAGCGACATTGGAAGGGTAAAAAACTCCGTTAACAGGAAGGGGAAAAGCTCTGGTAGAACTGGGCTCAGGGAGAGCGGCCATTTGCCTGAACTTGTTGGGGTGGAAAGCACAGGAAAGAGAAACTAACATTGTGGTCTGTAAAGTTCAACTTGTGTATTTAATCAACAGTAAGTTTAAAGAGAAAGTAAAAGCTTTAACCAGCTTAGAAGCAGTTGTAGCGGGATTGTTGGCAACAGTACCCTTTTCTTTTGTGGGTGGATTGCATAATGTCTTTTCCTCATATTTGCTTTTAGCAACATTGTATTTGTTTTTAAATGCAAGTCAGAGAAGCCCAACAAATATATTTTCAATCAGAAAACTAAGGTATACAATAGGAAGTAGTACTTGCAACCAGAAGAAAAGCCTGAACTCTGACAACATGGATGTTGTATCAGTGTTGCTTCATAGATTCAGATCTATAATACCATAACAAAAACAATCAGACTGGTTTTTCATTTTTGACTGATTAATTCATCGTGTATTATTAGATAGTTTTTCATAAGTTATTGTTGGGATTTTCAGAGCTTCTACATCAAATGCTGCATTCAGTAAACGTGTTTAATTTAAGACAAAGTAAGATGTGCCCACTGTTGCAGCCCAAAGTGCAGCAACCTCATTGAATATATGTGTGTGCAGGCTGGTACTTCCCACAAAATCATGATGTGCATGAAAACTCACCATCTCATTGGACTCAAAACTAGATCTTCATTCTGATGCTTAGCGTGTGTGATGTACGAGCTCATTCAACACAATCAGGTAGGTTTCTTTTAACCTTCTAGTGGTAGGTAATTAATAAAGTTTTCTGATTATATTTTTAACTGAACCCATACGCAAACTCGAGGAAATCCATTTTTTAAAAGTTCTTATTTAAACACATGAAATTGACAAGAAATATAAGACTGAAACTCTTATGCTTAACACAATGGATCAGCTCTATAAGCCTAATATTAAGCACATTCAGTCCCTTCTTTTTGTCTATAAAACATTTTAAGCAGTCTTTCAGAATCTGATCCTTGTTGTTTACACCATTATTAACCATCATTCTGAATCATGACATTTTAAAGTGATGGTTTTGTAGAATCTGAGTCAAGCAAACATGTACTTTTAAACACTACAAACTAAAATAAGCTACTTGTATTGAAATAATACAGACTGTTCTAAAGCTCCTTGCATCAAGAAGTCTGCTTAATAAAATAAAATCAAAACAAGCAGGATTTTAAAAAGCATCTAATAATTAATACCTCTTTTAGACCCTTCAGTCCTGTTGGGTTTTCAGCTGTGGGCGCCCACAGTTTGATATCATGGTCTAACCCACTGGTGGCCATACCTGGCAAATGGGGATGAGGCTCCAAACAGTTGACCTGAAATAGTCAAAAGTAACAAGAAGGTTTGTTGGTGTGATGCAAACATACTGTAGAAAATACTTTAATGTTATAAATCCAACATACGAGATTCATTTTTAAAGATGTCAGTCAACATATACATAGAGTGCACTCTCTCATTCTGACTCACCACTCCTCCTTTGTCTCCCTCCATAAACTGAACAATGCGAGCAGAGTATTTGTCCCACAGGTAAATGTGTCCACAGTCACTACCACTGACTACAAACTCACTGCAGGGTCCGTAGAAATTCACCCCCTTCACTGTCAAGGAACAAATGTAGAAGGCACAGGTAGTATATGTCTGTGTGAGCCAGTTTCAGACTAAAAAAACAGCTATGATGACTACCTGCTGACAGTTACATGTCTGCAAAATTCAGCTCTACCAAAGAACAAAAGTCAAAATTCCACATTACTATGAATTAAATTAATACCCAAATTAAATACCCGTGGCATTATTGCGATGTCCCTTGTACCTCCTACGATAGTCTGCCCCGTCACTATGGTTGGAGTCAAACAGGTAGATGTCCTCATCATTGTAACTAGCCAGGAGTTCTGTATACAGTTAAAGCAGGTTTTAAAATTCACTTAAACGAGGCAAGTCTCAACTTCTTAAAATTTAGGAGAAATTTAGACAACTTAGGCCAAAGAGCAAATAAACCTATGACACTGTTCAGTATAAATACACATAAACACTATTAAGATTTAAAATTTTAGGACAATAGACCAAATAAGTATTAAGCATATTTTTGACCATTTAAAAAAATGTTTCAAAACCATGTCAATAACTGAAATTAATCAAAATGTATTAACATTTACCTCAAACTACGTTAAAAATCCAATTGATTCTGTTGAGATAATATACTTTAACGTGGCTTTAAAAATGTGTTGACATTGGGTAAAAACCCTGTACCTGTGCCATCATGACTGTAGACAAGACAGGTTATGTTGGTTTTGGATTCGCTGGAAACCAAATGTGAGGGACAAAACTTTTTCAGTACACCATTGTTGTCGTTTTCATTAATCTTCCTCTGGTCATAGATCCTAGAGAAGCAGAGAAAAGTTAAGTGGTGGAAAAAATCATGAGAGTAGCATCGAACTGATCCGATTTTATAATACTGTATTCATAAAGGGTTTAACACTGAAGACACAGCTGCAGTCTCACCTTACATATTGATCCCTCCCACCAACAGCAAAGTGGTGTGTCTTGGCTGGGTTGACAAAGATGGTGTACAGTCCAACCTTTTTATCCCCTTCCTTTACAACCACCAGTTTACTATCAAACAGAAATAAATAAGCAGTATTAAAAATAATTATGTTATAGATGTTAAACACAAGGAAGCTATAAGGAACCTTGCCAAAGAGGAACCTGGATATTTTTCATAGCATACCTTAAAGGCATGTTACTCTATCAACAACCTATGTCTGACCAAACAAAAATAAACAGACTTTAACATATTTAGTGTTTTTTGTTATTGTTGATGCTTTATTGTACAGTTTATTGTACACACAACATTCACACAGAAATCTGCACTATTTACTTGTGGTATGTGAATTTACAATAACTTACTTGGCAGGGCGGTCTTGACGCAGATCAATACCAAACACCACAGCATCCTCTCCAGCGGACAAAAAGGAACAAGGCGAATCTGGCTCCAAAGCCAGCTGATATTACAAGAAAAAAAACAACAACTCACTGATAAGCAGTCGTTTACCCTTATCAGAGTTTCATAACAGGGTTTTCATTTGCGTTTCTAATCCTCACCTTGTGTGCAGCCCCTTTATGCTGTGCTACCCGCTTTGTGTTCTTGCAGCGCTGCGTGGCAGAAAGCTCAGCCACCCTAATCTGACCATCACGAGCACACATGGCCAAGGTGGAGTCTCCACTGTGAGGCAGGAATTTTGCCTGCATAAATCAAGGGTATGGAGATCATTTATAAAGTTTCTGACCACAACATACTTAGTCGCAACGTCACCCCTCACAAGTTAACTGTTAATTAACCCTGTAATGCTAAAACTGCTCAAATGGACAATGAAGAGGTCAAAATTACAAATAATAAACTTATTACGAAGAGATTCTTTAGGCTCAGCTATGATCTTTCCTATAATTCATCTCCCCTAACATCTTATCTTTGACCTGGATGATATACAAATACTACAAATGATGCTTTACATGAATAAATGCAAGTAGAGAAAAGATAATGCAATAAACGAGGATAAACCGGTATATGCTCTGCAATGTCATTTGTGACATTTAGAGTGTCCGTTAAATATTAATAGTGCACTGAAAATTAACCTAAAAAGTAAATGTGTGTTATCACATGCAGAATTGAATGCTCAACTGATAAAAATGATCAAATAAACCAGCTGACTGAAACGAAACAGTGATTAGATGATGCAGTTATGTCCCACACTATATTTTTTCCAAGTTGGGAATAAAAAAATGATATATTATAAAGACATTGCAGTTTTTTTTAAAAATACAGTTCATTGCATCTGCATTCCCTGCTTCCATGGTTTAAGGAACTAAGATGTGAGTAAATGAGTAGGAAGAAAAAATAAATATATGCGAAATGGGAAATTGCACAAGTGGCTCATATTAGACTACACAGCTTTCCGTTTTAGGGACTGCAAGTACTATCATCATGTCCAACTGAAAAAAGAAAAAAACATTTTAAATTATGACAATAATAAATCAGCCACAGCTTCTCATTTTCACCCACCTGAAATACATTACTCTTGTGTCCGCTGTCAAACTCCAGCTCAGCCCGGCGAATGGCCCAGTCCCATATGACCACTCGCAGGTCATCACTACCCGATGCCAGCCGTGTGCCAGAAGGGTTGAAGTGCAATGTGTTGACGCAACCTGTATGCCTCTCTAAACGGCCCTGAAGCTCCAGCCTCTGCACGAGGCAGCGAGCTCCACACACCCGCCTCACAAACTGGTGCGAATTCTGGCCGATCTCCCTGGAACGTAGGGAGGGCACTGCTTGCCACACAGGACCACGGATGTCACGTAGCTCTGCTCCCAGCCAGGCCTCCATGGCCTCCTCATCATCGTCGTCGTCGTCATCGTCATCCTTCTGTTCTTCATCATCATCTTCATCTTCATCTGAGCTAGAAGAGTGGTTGGTGCCACCACCAGGTCTGTTTCTCTTTCTAGCTGCCCTTTTCCCACTATCTTTTTCCTTAGCACTCTCTCGTCTCCCTCCTTCACTCTCCTTTTCACCATCCTCAGTCAAGAAGAAGAGTCCACTGCCGTCCATGCTGTCTGTATCTTCATCCTCTTCTCCCTCTCTATTTGTCCCAGTCTCTCCTTCCACATCTGGCATAGGTTTGTCCCGAGATGTCTCTGCTGTTTCTTTGGAGGCTACAGAAAAAGAAGTTCAAAATGTTCATTTAATGCAATATTTTTTAATATTAAAGGAAAAGGTGTATAAATATATATATATATAAGGTGTATAAATAGTATACAACACCACTCGGGGGGAGCGATAACTTACAACACCACTCGGGGGGAGCGATAACTCACACACACACACACATCTATATACAGCCTAAGTGTGTGCAAACTGACTGTTACACTACTGTATCTCGCACACTGCCATTTGCACAGCTGCACCTTGTAGAAGGGCTAGATTCCTTATATTTTAATTTTTTATGGCCAGTGTTATTTCAATTGTACATTTACCTTCTTTTTTACTTTATTTTATTATAGTTTCCTTTTGCATGCCCTTAAGTTTTTAACCCTTCGATGCTGCTGGAAATGTAAATTTCTCTTGGAGATTAATAAAGTATCTATCTATATGTATTTTTCTTTGTGTTATGAAAACGGTTAGTTTATCAGAGCTGGTTCATCTGCATTTATTTAATAGTTTAATTTAATAAAGATTCTTACAATTTTCTGAACAGTTTGTCACAATATGTAAAGGAAAATCAAAATATTTAAAGAAAAAAATGGTAACGAATGCTACATTTACATTTGGGATCACTTTCTCACTGGATTTACTGAGAAGCGAGCCCAGATCATTTCAGATTTGCACAATTAAAAGTTAAATACTAAATATGTTAGGATCAAATAGATCTTTATTGTCCAAAGGGGATACCACCAAAGGGTGCAGCATTTGGCAATATGTCTTCTATTCAGCAAAGATGTCAGCTTGACAAATGCTTGCTGAAACTAGTTTGTTAGGAAAATCAGGTGACGTTTTGTGGTGAACAAAACCAATTACTGTAATAACTGGATTTTAACAAAGCCAATAGTCTCTCTGAAAGCCTGTAAAGCTTGCTGTGGATTCTCATAAAAGAAAGGGCACACCGATTTGCTCACTTTAAGGATTGTGCACACTTAACTAGAACAAAGCTTGTTTTTCTGCTTTATGCTTAACATGGAAATTAAATAATGTTCTCCTCATAGTACTAAAAAAAGCTCCATTGTACCATCTTTTGTTTGAGTCTTTCACTGTCTTGCTCAGTTCAGCAATGCTGATAAAATGTTAGCAATTCGCTCACATTTTCCCTTATGTACAGAAAATAAGCTACATTTAAACAAACTTTTGATCTTAAATTATGTTCTCTATACAGCCATGGAAATGTTTTCTTAAACACAAACCTTAAACTAAGGAAATAAATGAGACAAGCATTCAGTTAGCAATATCATTTATTCTTTCCCCCTCAGCTTAGAATCACTGTTGCACATAAGTTACATTTTGTTTTCTCAATTTCACAGGTTTTTTTTCTCTCTTCAAACTTCCAGTTTGACCTCCCCCTCATATCAAACAAAAAGGAAAAAAAAGCAATTGTATTATACAAAAATGCAAACCAATTTTCACACAGTGAATTCGCTTACAAAGTCATAAAATGGCGTAATAATGGCTACATCCACATTGGAGGAAGATAATTCTAGACATTCCTTAATGGAGTATAATATACATATAAAAACTTTTTTTCTTGCTGAAATCAAACCTGTACCTTAATTTAAGAGATATTTTACAAGGGTGTAATCATATAAAAAGCCATTTGCGAATTTCCCCAGAAAGTCTGAGAATAACATGTGAGCCTCAAACAGCAGTAACAGAGGTCAGTGGTAAAGGGTGTAGGTGAAAGGGTTTACTGTTATTGAAGGCTATAGGCAGCAGTTCCACTCAAAGAAACAAACAAAAAAAAAAACAACACAAATATCTGTCAAAAAAACAAACATTTCAGCCATTTACTATAAGAAAATTCCCCCATACATAACTGAGTTAAAGTTCTGCTAACCTAAAAGCTCAGCTCAGGCTTGTAGCAATCCATCAGAACGATAAATCACTGCAACAATTTGGTAGACTCACATTTAGAAGAGTGAAAAACAAGATACTGAGTTAGCTAAATTAAATTTAGTCATTTTAGAGTAAAGCCCCATTCCCTGTAAGTTTCTTAGTTGGTCTGCCAGGTCATTGTAAATGGCTGTTTTTAAAATGAAAAAGACCTTCTGTGTGAATCTTACTCAGACTCTCTTAAAGCTGTTGTCTACGCTGTTGGGTTAGATGACGCGTTAGACTTGCAGATCATTAAATTCATTCCACTAAAGCAAAAAAAACAAAGATTGCATTGTAAAAAATAAGTCCTTGGATGAGAGGAACACGTCTTGCATGGTTGCTATTTTATAGACCTTTTTAAATGAAAGGCAGTCCAGGGTCTGATACAGTCCATTAGTATGACTTAATAGTGATAATTGAGTGCCAATATGTATATATGGGATATCATTGAACTGATAATGTAGAGGGCCATTATAAAAAAGATTTAAGGCTAATCTTTTATCAGACTTCCTGTTTTTATTCATTTGGAGGCAGTGATTACAGAGAAAATCCTGTACACTGTTCTAAAGCCTCAACACAGTCACCCAGTACAGCACACTTTGAGGGGATTGGGAGAATTAATTAAAAAAATTACAATAAGTCAGGAAACATTTTCTACAATACAATCTAGCACACACAAAACATCTCCATATAAATTTTTCCAAAGTTACAGATTTTGTCGTCTTCTTCGGAAGCAAAGTCTATAGAACATCTTTGTTTGAACACAAAAGATTAAGTGAACACACATCAATGCACACAGAGGTCCTTCAACTGGGAAAGGATAAAGTCTGTGTTGGCAACCAGTGGACAGAAAACAAACCAAAAAAAAAAATTGCCGATTCTAAGTAGAGATCATTTAATATAAATGCTGAGCAAGTTGAGTAAGAGGTGGCACATTAATAGTGCTTTAGTAATATTAATGTATGTATACATACTCATGTATAAGTGAGCTGTGTACCTAAATAATAAATGTAGCAAGGAGCAGCCAGAGGCTTTAAGTGGGTATAAAAAAACCAAACAAAAGAACCAAATACACAAACATTCTTTACTGCTGACAAATTGAAGGACATGCCTGTCAAACCCAGGTGATTGTGTCAGACATAAAATGTCTTTATTGAACAGACTATCAGAGTTTTGTCAAATTGTCAGTTTTAGTGCCCCTCGTCCGACCAAAATGAAGGCTCGACATCAAACTAAACCAAATTGACCAAGAGCGTCTGTTTAAACCGTTCAAACAATAGGACTCACTTGCTCTTTGTAGAGCTGTAAAATTGTTGCCAATCATGCTAATTGTTTACAGAAGGCAAAGAACTCTGTGCTGAGCATCAGCAGTAAACAATTTATATAATGGAGAAAGAGCAACTGTAGTAATGATTGTGATGTTAACAGCTTGCTACAAAGAGTGCCAGTCATAAATGACATAAGTATACTCAGTACAAACCTAAAAGACCAATATCAAGTTTAGTTTAAGGACAGCTGGATTTTTAGTTTGGTTGGTCTACTTCTCAGTAGCACACACTGCTATTTTCAGGTGTAAATATGATTTCAAACGTACTGTGCAGCTATAAATGCTACAACAGTAGCCTTTCTAAAGCAAATGTTAAGTCCATTTTCTGACAGATAGGAGGACTCATCCTCAACCATGCTATAAAAAAAGGTCAATTGCACCACCCAAAATCGTAATGATGTAAAACACAAAAACAAAATTCAAATTTAAACAAAAACAACACAAGGGAAGGCAACTTCATAGAAGTTAGGAGAACAAATGACAAGATAATCCCAATGGGGAGGCCTTTCGTGTGGCCAGATGAGAAGCTCTGAGGAGGGAATTGATTTTCCCTGATGCCATTTAGTTTACACTTATTTCCACCCTGTACTATGTCAAAATGGACTTCGACTAATTGCAGCACACAGAAGGTGCTGAAACCAAACATCATCAGGATCACGCCACAACCAAGAGAAGCACCTAATAGATTCCCTTATAGAAATGGAAAGCTCATTATCAAAAGACTTGTTGCAATCTTTAAAACAGAATGCTGTAATTAAATATATACTGCTGTCATGTATGAAACAGACATTTGTGTTCATAAAATGCAATAATAAAAATCTGGCTTCCTGTGGCAGGTGAGGAAATGCATGTGGTCCAACACTTCATTTCGGAAACACCTTTTATGTATATTTTGGCTGAATACAGGTGGAATTTTGAATAGCATTTCCCTCCTCAGAAATCTAGATCTGGCAACCTCATTTACGATTTGGGGGGCAATTACCTGGGCCAAACAATTTGCTCTGTTCTACATCATGTTCATGAATCTGAAGAACATTTTTCAGATTGTATTGTGACATGATGATGCACTTTTGTATTTAACCGTTCATTTACATGTTTGCTTCTACGGCTTTTCAAAAGGAGGATCCAAGCTTGCCTCTACTTCAAAGTTTGAGGATGGACAAATGAGCATACAGTTATGTTAACGCTGTCAACATCACCACCAATTTCTCTTTCTGATATATTCATCGTGAGCCTTATTAATCTAATCCCAGTACAAAAAATTAAGAAATAAGACAGAAGAAATGTTATATGCTCTGGTTTCCAGGCAAGGAAAGTCATTAAAAAAAGCTCATTCACAGAACAAAAAGAAAGAAAATTCATCACGGCAGATACTGCTCATCTTCTAAATAGAATGGGTGTATGTGTGCCTGTGCATGCTTTTCAATTGAGCGTCTTGTGTGTGCATAAAATATGTATGTATGCAAGGGTGTACGTCCTAGGAACAGGAATGGACATCACCATTTTTCTGCATCTCCAAACCAGTGGCTCCTGGATCAGAACGCAGGTTCAAAGCAGATGTCTTATTTGTCAGTGACAGCATAGACCCACCAACTGCGCTTTCTTGCAGCCCACTGGAGCCATTGGACACATCACTGAATTTAAAGCAGGGGGAAAATTCAATGTTAAGAAGAAATAAGGAATGTGCTGGGCCAATACAGCAATACATATTGAGGTGATCTGTATGCTGTAAAGTTGAAGTAACTCACCCAAGGGCCAGGGAAATTTCTTCCAGCTGAGTATTGTGCTCAGGTTGTCCATTCTCTGCAGATTTCATCTTATAATGCTGAGTATCATGAGCTACTTGGTTTTCCTGCTTTGTAAAAGGACAAAAGATAGTTAGTTGCATTCAAACTCCTCTTGGCACACATGGTAACCTAGTAAACAGGTATACCCCTACCATAGCCATCTCACGGGTCCTCTTGCCAATTTCTTTTTCCACCTGATGAAGCTCCAAGCTTAGTTGTTCACTGGAGACAGCTGTTGCACTTGCACCCCCAGCTGGCCATTTGGGCAGTTGCTGCGGGGCCACTGCAGTTTGACTGGGCTGCACAGGCTGGCCTGCTAATGCACTGGCCTCTCTCTGCAGGAGTAAAGAGTTACTGGCAGCCTGCAATATACAGAAATTTAAGAGGATGAGTAAGTAATATTAGGCAATACTTAGAGGAACTTTAAAATAGTGCTTTAATTTTTCCAATGGCAAAAAGTCACACCTCCATGCTATGCATCTGTGTCTGTTGGTTGATCTGCTGGTTAACCTGCTGCAGTTCAATTTTTAACTGTTCTCGGTCTGAGGCTGCCATAGACAGGCTTTGATGGAAGAAAATAAACAGATCAGTTTTAAAGCCGTTGAAAAATAAATTAATACAAATATTTATTCAACAAAAAAAAAAAAAAAAAAAAAAAAAAAAAAAACATGCTTACCGCTCACTAACTTGTCCCTGAGATGAGAAGGTAGTCTGGTGGGGAGGGTATGGTGTCCCCCCCCATCCTCCATGACTTCCATAAGAATATTCTGCAAAAGGCAAGGCAGTAAATTAGAAAACAGATTCGTGTCCATGAAAGAATAGAAAGACTTGATTACGGTAGTTAAAATAAAAAGCAGGCAAAATAAGTATATTGTTACAAAGAGCTCAGAAATTGTTCCCAAACCATTAAGTGCTAGTAACCACTGGTGTAACCAATGAGTCTTTTTTTTTTTACTTCAGAGTTGGCTGAGAATATGTTAGAGATGAAACAGGGCTATGTAACATCCAACCGATCGGTCCACCATATATGGGATGATCCACACTCGATCCTAGTTTTTTTCCTTTTGTAATAGATCTATTACTTGTGTGTCATTTACTGTTTTACAGGGCACTGAGTGTTTGTGTCCTTCTACACAGGCTAACGTTAGCCCCTGCAGATCAATGTCCAATCACTGTGCCCATGCTTACCCCTCTCACTGACACTTGGTTGTAGCTCCAACACACAGATGCATAAAAAAGGCTAGCTCTAGCACAGTTAAAAGAGAAAGAAGTTGCACCAGCTTCATTCAAATCTTTAGAGCAGGATTATTTTGGTTTTGCTGTCTAGTACAACCATGGAGACATGAAAAACAGACATTTTATTGTCAGCAAACGTGTTTTGAAACAGGTCTTGTATGCTAAAGGAAACATAAAATACGTCCAAGAATCCACAGTGTAATCATCCATCAACACTTTCTGAACATAGAACAGTTGAGCGACTTGAACAAATAGCAAAAAGAAAAACATCAAGTGCCTTTGAGAGTCTGTTTTGAACAGACCCACAAGGCAGGTTGGTGTACAACCAAGATATACTTTTTTTATACTACTAAATACAAGTAATGAAGTTATAAAGTGCTAGATTATTCAGTTGTTTTTGTGTGTATGTTATATTGTTCATTACTGAAAGTTTCAACCTACTTAGTACAATATATAATTTGTTCCTACAGTAAAATTTGTTTTTTTTAATAAAATAAAATATTTTTTTGAGAATTGAAAGATAAAGACTGTTGTCTTCATGCACAAAATATGTACCAAAAACTGGGAGCTACCTGTACCACTGCATCCTAAGAATATAATCTTTCACCAAGTGACCTCCAGAAACCAGATGTGAATATAAATTCCAATATAAAAGACAATATAAGCTTAATAAGAAATACTTAAATAAAAAAGTATTTTAACACTAAAGTTCATTCTTACCTGACATGGCAATGTGTTTAGAATTGGGGTTCTGGGGAGTGGAAGCAATGGCCTGCACAGGACCAGTGGTCTGGTAGCCAGTCTTTGAAGTGCGAGAAATTGCACCAAAGCGTGACACAGTGGGCTGGGGACCAAATGGAATAATAGGGTCATCATCCTTTACTTCTGCACCTCTACGAGGAGCATCCAAAGATGGTTCCCTCAGACCTTTAGCCTCCACATTCTGACAAAAAAGAAAGAAACAACACATTAGCAAGGTTATGATAAGAGAAATATGTCCTCTTCTAGCTCAGTATACCATCACTAACATTACTTAAGTCAGAAAGGTAAGATCACTATGCAAGACAAAGTTAACTAGCATAATGACTTGTCCTGAAATCCTAATTATTTAGTGCTCTAGTGTACATATACACATATATACAATATACTTTGACTGAATTGTTTATAAATATGCTGTATAAAAGTGTCCTGAGTAAAATGCTTCCCTGATGACTACAGATATAATTACCAAACTTACCATCATCTCCATGGTACCAGAGACCATAACATCTTTGGGTTTGGCATCTTTTGTGCCGATGTATGAGCCAATAGTTTCACAAGACCAGGGGGAATATTGCGCCGCATAATCAGGGTCTCTGCATTTGACTAAAGTTTTGGAGCTCTCATCCCCATACTGCAGACACAGAAAATACAGCAATTAGTACAAGTATGTGTTGTGAACCAATTCTGAAATTGTATAGACCCCTTTCAATGTTTACAAAAAGACGATATGTAAACGCAGTCCTGGTTCAGGGAGTGTGCTACACACGCGTGTTTACATAATAGCAAGCTTAAACTGAAACGCTAAAAACAAATATACGGAAAGCCTTCCACCCACTGATCGTTCCTGTTATTTAAAGAAACTTGCACTTAATACATGTACGCACCTACCGGACCCAAATTCGTTACAGGATTGTCTTATGGACATGAGGAAATTCCCCAGCTGACATCTACATGTACCTCATAAACATTCCGAGTGTGTACATAAAGGAGAATCTGAAGGTCTACAAATCACTGGAAGCCGTTAATTATGTGCTTTGTGGGCATGGCGTGCTGTACCATCCAGTGTCTGAAACATCAGAGTTTTGTGTTCTGAAGTTTTACACAGCTCGTGACAATATGAGGGCAACAACATAGTGCGATCAATGATTTAAATGTCATCTAAGTCATCATAGGAGGTGGTTAAATAAAATATATCTACTACCTGAAATAAAATGCGCACTGCATAGTCGCGCATTGTTGATTTCGGCTTCTGTCCAGTTATCCCGGCTAATCGCATATAGTCATAAAACCAGTCTTTTTTTTTTTTTAATTGATGCTTTCCTCCTGGTATGGCGTAAAAACGAATGTGTAGATTGTTTTCACTCCGGTTTGTAAATCCCACAGCACTGCAAGATGGCATTTTCAGGCTACAAAACTTTCTAGAAGTTGCGTGTTTTTGCGTTGTTTTGTTTTTGTTTTTTTAAAGCAGGAAAATAACCTGGATTGTGCATGCATCACTCGCATACGTCACTTGAAATGCATCTATAAGAACAAAAAGAGATTTATTTTGAACAAACCTCAGTAGGGTAGTCACTTGGGAAGTGCTGTGAAAGAGTGGGAGAGGCAGCAAATGGTGGAGGGGAGATTACTTTTCTTTCCTCTAGTTGGGATAACAGCTCCTGCCGACGCCGATGCAGATAGTCCAAGCTGTGCTGTGAACTGCCATATGGTGGCCCCTAAGACAAAAAAAAAATATTGCTAGTAAACCATACAGTTTGTTTTTAATTGAACAAACACAGACAAAAGGCTACAGACATAATGAAAAGACTCAATAATGCTTACCCTGACATATGTCCTCATATGTGGGGGCTGGGCACTGGGCGGATAGTATGCATCTGGTGGGTATCTATCCCGAGCACTTGGCTCTTGGTGGTAGAGTGAATTAGGTTGTCCTACTGATTGTGGGGGAACATCAAGAGGTGCTGGACTCATTCTGACCAAGTCATCCCTCTGAGATGAATAAGCCTGTGGAGGTGGTGGTGGTGGGATGCCGTGGCGACCTCTGTCATATTGTGAGGGGTGATGATATGAGAATGGAGGGCCTGAGTGAGGTGCCTGGTAGGTGCGTTCTGGGGGACCATAGCCAGGGTATGGATCCGGATAAGGGGGCCCTGACTCACTCGGAGGAGGAGGATTACGGATGTAATCCCTAGGAACATACTGTGGTGGCTGTTGGTAAGGATACCCTGAGAAGGCAACAACAATTACTGATATAAACACCTACAACCCATTTTAAAGTACAACATAAAATTGTTCTATGAAAACAGTCATCCTATAAACTGAATCAATTTCCCAAATTATTCAGTGATGTAATATCTAGACTGTGGTGCATGTAGTAGAGCGGGTTATTTCCTAACCAGCAAGTTAGTGGTTCAAATCCCAGCTCTGGTGTCCAC
>JBAMHV010000008.1:18669763-18682801 GCA_037177535.1 Pseudomugil gertrudae
CATTAAAATGTTGTTTGTTCATAGTCATGTATTTTTAAATATCAGTGGTTAAATTCTGGTCAAAATGAAGAAAATATAACTTCTTGATGTAGTTGAGGAAGATGTATGTTAAGATAAGCTGTTTTAGTTTACAAATTGTTCACTAATAAGGGGATATATCTAATGGAAGAGACAGACTTTCTCTGTACCAGCTTACTCACGCAATATCACAAGCAACTGGATTATGTTGCAATGTATGAGGCACCATAGTACAGTATATAAACTGGCAAGGATGTGAGGAGGCCTCATAGTTTGTCTATAAAGTATTTATACTGTAATTTGTGATGACCTTGACTATGTTTTTTTTAATAAATATAAAACACAAAAATGCATTTGGAGTGTTTTTGACATTTGGATTTACGCCTACCCCATTTAATGACCATCCAAAATGAATGTTATGTTTTATTTACATTTTTTAAAATAATCTGTTAACATTGATATGGAAGTAATGAACTGCAAACGTTAAGGAGACACAATTTGCTGTTTAAAATGTATTTTAGTAGTTAATCCTTCTACTACCACAGGGATCACAGGTAACACCACGGTGCATGTGTACTGCAACTCATTGCTACTTCGTGTTATTCATCATTTAAACTGCCCCTGTGTTAATGAAAATATCTCTTATTATGATAGTATAGGGTTTAAAGAAAAACAGTTACTGTATGTAGTATGCTGGTTCTATTATACCAGATTGTCCTGTTTTTGTGTATGCTCTATTAGTACACACCCACTTTGTCTTTTATATCTTTGATTACTAGTGAAAGCTCACCCAGTGTATCTCGGTTCAAACAATACAGTCTCATGGCCTGCAGCTGTAGGCCATATGGGTATGGTCAAGAAAGGCTTGTGTGTAAGTGGGCTCCAGTTTTGTAAATGGCACTTTCATTGTGCACTGCTAACCTATAATCTCGGTAATGGAAACAAGGGCTTAAAGAGAATAGACTGCGTCACAAGCAAGCAGTTTGCTGTGATGAAAATGTATGACCATGCATGTTGGACTGTGATGCAAACTCAAATCTGTGGTGCTGACACAACAGTATGGATGTTTCCATGTTCTATATGTTTAGAGAAGACAGACCTATGTGTGGATGGATGCAAACACGAAGCTTTTGATGAAAAATCTACTTTCAAATAAGCAGGAAAAATAGAACAAAAACAGACCGAATAGAGATCTTCTAACCTTTTCTGTTATGAAACAACTGTTTTTGCTAGTGACTGATGGTCTGCTTTGTTCTATGACAATGTAGAGTTTGTGAGCTGTGACTGCCTTTAGATGTATAAAACTGCAAGCCTTCACGTTCATGCACTTCCTCGGCAGACAAGTGGGGCCTCTGGGGGCGGTGAGATGATTACAGGCGTCTCCATGATAAGCTGACATGATAAAAGCAGTCCATCTAGTCCCATGGCTCAGTTTTCACTGTAAACGATCAAAAATCACTTTCTGGTTTAGTCATTTCTTAATATGTGCTTGATACGGCCAATTACAGAGGAATGATTGTTTGCAGCTTGTTTACATTTGGAATATTTTCATGTTTGCTTTTACACAGAGCAAAAGGAGCGCAGTGCAAGAAGCACATGTACCTCCTGTGATACGAAAATAAAACTGTAAACTTACCGTCTCTAAATGCCTCTTCCTCCATCTGGGGCATGCAGACTCGTAGGAAGTGACACTAACACAGACCGGTGGTCTAATTTCAGATTGTGTTTGTTGCTATTGTCAGTTTCTTTCTTTTCCTCATGTTTTCCCATAATTAATCAGATTAATTCAAAATGACATGACATCCAAAATGACATGTTTTGATATCCAGTTGCTGGCATGTGGTGCAGTGGACATAAACAAAATACAGTTGCTGCACAATGCTCTAGGCTGGAACACAAAGTAGTAAAGTTTGTGTGTGTGTGTGTTTTTTTTTTACCATGGGATGCTGCAGGGCCATGATGGCAACAGGAATGTGCTTAATGAGTTTTAAGATCAGGAACTTTTGTGGTGTTGCTTTAAATGCCATGTATGGAATATAACTGAAATCTTTAGGGTACCACAAATCAGGATATTCACAAAGAAAACAAAGAGTTAAAAACACAAGAGATCCTCTAATCATTTATCCACTTCAGGTACTGATAACCAAATGCTACTACCTTCTACTTATTAAGGGATTTTTGACATCTGAATAGACTAAATCTATTAAAATCAATTCAACTTTATTTGTATAGCACTACTTCATGACAATGTCATCTCATGGAGCTTCATAGACATCCATTTGAGCCAATTCATTAAAAAAAAACCTAGCAAAGGGAAACCCCATCCAATCCCCATGCTGAGCATGCATTATAGGCAACAGTAGCGACAGTATCCATAGGGCTATATTTTTGTCCTACATTTTTTTCATTATGTCAGAGCAGTAAGAGTCCACTGCAGAAATATGCATATTTTAATGACAGTATATAAATGTCAGTGCAGAAATGTGTTCTCCCCAAGCACGTGTTGATTTGCAATATTAAACACTGGATCATTATTACTTATTCAATATGTAAAAATAAGATATTATGATTTGCTAAAATGTTTATTTGGATCTGTTTTATATTCACTGCTATTTGTGCCAAATTTGAACTTTTAAAGTTACCATTCCCTTTGATACAAGTAGTAAAGAAAATACTAAATTAACGAGTCAAATTTTCCATTTGCAGTTCTTGTGCTTGAAAAACATTCGGACGTTCCTGAATTCCTGCTGTGATGTCTTTGAAATGAAGAAAAGTGACTTATTTGATGCGTTCGATCTCTTTGATGTTCGAGACTTTGGAAAGGTAAGTCACACATTAATCATTGTGGTTTCTGCTGCTCTGGCACTGAGCCAATCTGAATTTTAGGTGACAATAATGATTCATCTGGTGTTTTTTTACAGTCAAAAATGCATTGTCTTATGCTCATAGATAATATTTTAGCTGTAGTGTGACACAGTAACTCATCTCCTGTGTTTGAGATACCTTTGGTTATCTTTGCCAACAAGAGCCAGACACAAAACTCATGTTCACAGAACTCTAAGCTCATTTAAGCTCATGTGGCTGTACTGATCATTGTGGTATTACAGTGTTGCATGCAGTGCTGATGAGAACTCCTATTCAACAGTGGTTTTTCACTTTCACCTTTATTCACTGAGATTTCCTCAGAACCGTAGAAATGTTTCATAATACCATAAATGTTGAAATAACTAAGTTCTTGAGGGTTTTTAATTAAGAAATGTTTTACTTGAACTGAATGATAACTGGTATCATTAATAAAATCTTTATTTCTTTGCCCATCTTATAACATTTTTTGAGTTTGTTGCTGAAATGAGTCTCGAGATGTTCAACTTTTTAATTCAAAGTAAGTCAACAAAGACTTGACCAACTTTTTCTTTTGTTTGTGTATTTATGTACACTACAAGTGTATGAACAGATGACATATTTTAGCTTTTGTTGTTTTTGAGACATGAGGTTGGCATAAATAAAACCACAGAAGCCAACAGAGGTACAGTTACGGCATCACCATATATGCAAATGTAAAGCCCATGTAGAATGTGTTATTGAAAAAACTGATTTTAAATTAAGTCACTCATTCAAATTTCTGATTTAAAGACCAATTTGTTATAAAACCAGTAACATATATGATTGCCTTTGTTCTGGTGCTTATTGTATGCCCTTTTGTTGAGCCTGTATACCCGGTATTGAAATTTCATAGAAAACTTCTGACAAGATTTACTGCTTTTTATTGTTAGATATTGCTGGAGCTGGTTTAGTGTGTGTATGTACACAATATTACCAGGTCAGTGGGTTTGTAGTATGCTCTGTCTTGTTACTGAGTGGACTGTGGCTCGCAGCACAAGAGCCTGGTATAACCCTGCTGAAGAAAGCACATTTAGAACAGCCTTGTTCCCACTTTTTCTTAGTTGAGTGCATCTGGTGCATAACTTTGCCTTAGAGACAATCCACAAGAGAATCAGTATTAATTTTTAAAAAATTTGATTACAAAACTGCATGTACTGAACTGTAGTTTGTGGGAAATGTGATTTAGTAATATTAATTTGGATATAGATATTATCTTATAATACTGTTCATGATACTTTATATGTAATTGAGTTTAGAAAATAACAGGTAATGCAACGAGTTTAGGAATATTTTATATGACAGTATGTTGCTTAATATTATAATATATTATCTATATGCATATATCTATAATATTTTTCTGAAAAAAACTATCTCCAGGCTCTACAGTAAGCAGATCTCTTGTTAAATAGAGAAACAAGAGGGGTCACAAGCGTAAGATAACCGATAGTAAGCATATACAGAAATACACATGCATTTCTCTTGAAGACCATAGCTTTCCTTTCAGTTTTGTGTGTCGCGTTCCAAAGAAGCTTCTAGTTAATCTGGCTGCTGATAATCCCACAGGGGAACCGCTGCCTGCAAATATGTACTGTACATCCAAGCTGGACTGCATAATCTTGATCATGTTCAAGGGTTGTGCATCAAACAAACAAGCTTCTGGATGGGGAAAATTTGCACTCCATCATTGCTGCTTTTTTTCCCTTCATCGTTATCTATAGCATTATTGGTGTCTGCAGGTTCTGTGATTAGGTTGGATTGGCCCCAAAGAGGGCTGTACAACTAAACAAGAAATGCTCAGGCTCTACCTTATTTTGCACAAACATCCACAAGAGAACATCTCAAATCTTAATCAGTCTAATCCACTTGAGGTTGAGCTGTGCCAACTCTGCCTTTAGACCAAGCATTAGTCTGCTGAATATCTAATCAGAGATCCCTAACCTACATTCTCCTCTGACTTACTACAGGCTTCACTGCAGGAAGCTACTCTGACTGCCAGCAGTAACCTAGTGGCCAAAGGGGGTGAAAGAAGGAGGGAATTTCTTTTTGAAAGGATTTTTTGTTAATGTTTATGGGATCATTTGTAGTTATTAGAAGTTTATTAGTTTACCTTCATGTTTTTATAGTTAATAGTTAATTGGTTTGGCTCTGCCAAAGCCTTATGTGTCATTTTTTTCTTTCTTTTAGTCAAACCAAAATGCACAAACTTAACATTTGGTCTATGCACAAGATAACAAGGGAACTTTGGGATATTGTTGTGATGCTGGCTGACAGTTAGAGGTGTCTGTTTTCCCAGTATGAATAAAATGTTGCTAACATCTTCATTTTTTTTTACTTATTTGCTAAACTGTGTTAAGGTAAGCTAAGCTACATATATATAGTTCTGCAGTTATTCAGGCCTATTGAATCATTATCACACATCTAAGTTGTTGTTGTGTCTACAAAATCAAGAGTAAACTCACATTAAGGTTTCTCGTTCATAAACCTTGACACGACTGAAATCAGAAAGACTTTATTTTGTCTTAGAGTTATTATAAAACACATGATGACAAATGAGCCTACAGTTTTGCAGTCTCTCAAAGTAATTTTTTATAAATGACTGTCATTTTTTGGGGAAAATGCAGACCATTTAGTTTATTACACACGTACATGTCTGTTATTTGTCCCAACACAGGATTGAAGCAACATTTTGTAACAGAGTTGTACTAACTACGGCGGTGGACTTGAGCTTCGCTTGTGGCTTTGGTTTTCAAGTTGAATGTGGCTTAACCTAAATTTTCTAAGACATGCTTGGTGTGAGAACAGCTTGTTTTCAAAGCAAACTTTATTAGCATTTACACTGTTACAGAGTATTTAAATTACAGAGTAAGTGAAGTGAGTGTACCTTGATTTTTTGGAGAATGTTTATATTTATTTTTAGTTTTTTATTTGAAGTGAAATGGCTGAAATGCTCATGACATGCTGTCCCCAGAGCGAGGTCTTCACTGCTAATTTATTCCAAAAATATTCTTCAATCAGTGGACATTTGGAACTATGGGATGCGACAGGTAAATGTTTTTCTTTTTGCATTTATAAAACGATGCAGTCTGAGTGAACATTAAGGCTGAAAGTACTTAACATCACGTTACACACATCAGCAACATATATTTGCTTCACTTCAGAAAAGTTTGTCCTGAAATAAACATTTTTGTTGCTGTAAATAACTTGTGATTCAAAAGCCTTTTAAAGGTCTTTTGCAATACAAATGAGACTCAATACAAGTTACAAGCACACCTGGGTTCAGCCAAAGCCACACTACTCTTTCACACAGGAAGAGGAGATGAACAGCAGATAGACAAGCAGTTATTTCTAACCCCATCAACCATCTTCTTTTTTTTAACCATGACTGCAAATCCTTCTTGAGAAATTGTGAAGTAAAATAACTGATCTTCACTGTTCTAATTTTACCTTTGCCTCATTGTTTCTATAACGGTATGTTCTCACTAGACTGCAGGGTTAGAACCCTGACCCTGCTCTGGCTGCGTTAAAGGCTGGACACTATGACCTATGTGAATGAATTTCCTACTACATGTTAATGGACTCTGATTTGAAGAAGCCCTTTAAAAACGGAGCACGTTAAAACATGTATTCATATGCACATTCCTCTATATGCATAGATCTCATAGATCTCTACAGTTCCAGCTTTTACATTGCTGTAGCAGTGACAGTTAAGATCCATTAGTTTAGTTGCAAAACCCCTCTCAGTCATAGCCCCCCTTTCTCTTTTTAACACTCAAATAAATACATAGTCTGATGCAAAGCTGTGAATTTAAGGTAACATGACCATTTCCTTTATTGTCATTGGGACCTGTATTTGCTACCGCCACCAGGACTGAATTAGATTTGCATTCTGTTATATATTATCTAATAAGAATATATTATTTCTGTGTGGGATTTCAGTAAATAAAGCTTGTGTGTTTCAGTTTTCCTTTGGAAAATTTAGCTAGTGTTTTTTCTCTGAACTGTTTAGATTACTGTTAACAACCATGATAGGTTTGAGAATTTGTTTCCCATGTGAGGTGAGTTTGATTATAGATAAACTACATAAAGAGGGTTTTTCTCACAGTTTTCATGCGGTATGAGAAAAAAAATAATGTAAAATAGTGAGAGGAGTTAAAAATCAGGCATCATCAACTCCGTACCTTTAAGGCCATTGTCCAGCAGGTTTTAGATATTTCTCTGCTGCAACACACCTGATTGAATTCATGTTTAGGGGCAGCTGTAGCTCAGCTGGAAGAGTTGTCTTTCAGCCAGAAGGTTGGGGGTTCAATTCAAGGTTTTCCCTATCAACAGGCTGAAGTGTCCTTGGGCAAGACACTGAACCCCAACTAGCCCCTCAATGTGCCTATCAGGGTTCGAGTGTGGAGGAGGCCCAGAACTGGACAGCAACTGGGTGGTCCAAATGGATGCAGTTTTGGGTGGTTGGTATATAAACATGGTGGTTAAGAGGGTCAGTAAGTCCTGATATCCACTACAAAGAACAATAAATAAAAGTTGTGTTGGGGTGAAAATGACTATGCCTTCTAACTCTTATAGTCCATCTGAGACATTTTGCATCACTTTATGGTAAAAAGAAAGCTTAAAATTCTGACAAATCACATTGTATGTCATAATATTGCTAATGTTTTTGTCGCATTTTGTTAAATGGTCAAGTAAAGACCACATATTAAAAAAAACATTTTTTATGGGTTGAACTTTAAAAAGTTAAAGAAATTCACTAAACTGAAGGAAAAACTCTAATATCTCCAAAAAGGTGTTACTTATTAGGTTTAGAAGTGAGCTACAACCTCATTTCCAACTAAACTTTTCAGTGATGACAAGTAGGTCAAGAATAAAAGCTACAAAAGCACCCGGAGAATGCAAAGCACCCCCGAGCAGCTCTTTTGGAAATTAATTTAGAAATATCTATTAAGAATAATTGATGATCAATCTACACCTTTAACATTTAAAATAATAATGATATTATTAATAGTTAAATATTGATTAAAACCATAGCAACCTTGTTACACTACTTTCTCCATCTTGCAGCAGGAAAAAAATCCTTTAAAATGTCCTCTGTCCACAATTCCTTCCAGATCAATCCCAAAACATAATAATATACATAATAACATAATTTATGTTAGACCAAAACCCATTTTCAGAAAAGGTAGTTGCAGAAAGTCACAGACAAACAGGTAAGTGTGGGCAAAAATATAACATCTTTGACCAAGATAAAAAGATAAAGTTTTTAGAGGTTTGGACATATTTAGTCCTCTGTAAACCAGAGAGCAGAGTAAAAAACAAGTAAAGCTGCTCTTCTCAAAGCCCAAACAGAAAATGGAAAATGTATTTTGGCAGGTTTTTTTTTTCTATTTTCTGTTTTGGAAATGTTTTGAAATCAAAGATTGTAAAAGAAGAGAGAACCACCATCCAGCATTTAATAAGCTCTAAGTTCAAAGGCTGCTTCAGAAACACGTGCCAGACTGTCCTGCACACAAAATACAGTGCTATGGTACTCCTTAAAATAGTGCTGCTGCAAACTTACCTTCCTTTGTCCAAATTAGTCATCAATTAAAAAGATTCTGTGAACTGTGAAAAGAAATTAGGAAAAATGAAGGTGTGAGTTGAATATTTGTTGACATCAGAGCCTTCATTTCCCAGACTGAGTGCTGATGTTACTGTTACTGCAACATACTACAACTAAGATGTTATCCATGAGCATAAAACTAGACAATGCTTATTAACTGTGAAGAAAACCAGATGAATCATTATTGTCACAATGCTTTTGTTATAACTTGAACAGCTTAAACAGTTTATAACTTTGTTATAAGTTTAGATTCTTTGAAAAAAACAGGCATCCTTTTATGTGTTTTAGACATTTAAGATGCCATCTTTGCTCTACATCTATTTCAATGAAGGGATTATTATTTACATCTATTGCATCATGGTTTTATTAACACTTTACAAGTCTCCAAAACTCAAAAAGGAGAGTTGTGCACCTTACAAACAGCAAAACTGTGAAAATCAATGTTTGATGTGAAATAATATGCCACATCTCACCCAGTTGTTGCTGGGATAGGTTCCAGCTGCCTGCAGCCCTTTATTAGAACAAGCGGTATAGATAATAGATGGATAGATTATGTGAAATAACGTGTGTGAGCAGCAGAAGATTCTCTCTCTATGGGTCTTTTTTATTGTGACTTTCTTTCACCAGGTTATGGACACTCTTTCTAAGCTCTCTTACACAGCCACCGCTCAGCAAGGAGGTTTTAAGTAAGTCTTTTAATAACCAACATTTATTTTTATCATAAAGACTTCCCGCCCCCATCTACCTTCATTTTTCCTCCAACTCTATTTGCAGGTGCAAGTATAACCACAAACCCCACATCAATTTCCAGTGTTACTGAAGGTTTCAATCAATTATCAGAAGTGATAACAAAGATTTTTTTATTGAAATAATGTGTTTAATGAAGTTTTCCCTCATGTATAAAAGTTAATCACAAACAGTTGCAGTTAAATTCATGAAGGTTTTTTACATTCATGTAGTTGTTTAGGTGGTAAATTTGTTGGAATTTGTTTGGATAAATGTGCCTCCTTCGCAGCTTTATAAAGGTACAGCTCTGTATTTATGCTATTTTTTTGGACACTTTCAGGCCATTTCCACTGGAGGAGAGCCTAAAAGATGAGGACATTTACAACAACCTGGAAGACCTGATTGAGTATGTATGAGGCTCCTCTCTGTGGAGACTTCACTGATGTTGGTAAAATCTGACTATTTCATTCAAAAACATACCCACCTCTCACCACTCATCATCCATGCTCTCCAAGGGTCTGAACACCCACGTATTTTGGTAAAAGACTTGGCTCTGTTTCTCTGTTACTGTCAGAGGAAATGAATGAGTAATTTGGCATTTTTGCTGAGTTCTTGCATACCACCCACATAACGCTCTGGACAGATGATGCTGACAGAGTGATTGATAGTGCAGAATAAGAGCAGCATTTCTATTATTGCTTTCTTTGATGCGAGAGTTGTCTTTGGATAGATTTTATTCTTATGTGCAACATGAAGTAATCACTAGGTTTTAATGGGCAGCTGATTGGCTTTTATAGGAACTCCATTAATTTTTCATTAAATTAAGGAGATAACGTTTTAAAGGCTAATTATGTGTAAATTATACAGAAACTATGCTTCATTTTAAAAGTGTTTATTTGTGAATGTGTAGTGAGAATGTTCCTGAGGATGAAGATGACTTGTATGCTGCAGTCTACAATCTGGAAGACGAGTACACTGGAGGACAGATATATGAACACCTCATGAAGACAGAGCAACATCCCCTACTGGTACTTCAATGAGTCAGCCTCAAACACAAGCATGAATACACTCACCACAAACCCATCTGGATATCTGCAACTGACTTGTTGAACAATTAAGCGTTTGGAAAGGAGGCTGTTGTAATTAGGATTAAAACTTTACAGTGTTCCTCAGTTTATATACTGTAGACATATAATTTACCAACTAATACTGTTGCATTATGGGGACAGCAACCCCAAAATGTGTTGCAGCAAATCAAAACAATGTGCAATATGCAGTGCTCACCCAGTGCAACTATATCAGTTTGAACCAGAAGGGACACACAGTCCTGTTGGACATAAGGAAGTGATTTGCATAATAAAACTGAAATCAAAATAGCTTTAAGTCCCGGACACCCCACGCATACAACTTGTATTCAAGTGCCTATTGTGCTGCACAGGTTCTTTATAAGCTTATCATTATAAGCTTTTTTTTGTTAGCACCAATTTCAGTTTGGAAATGTTTTGAAATCAAAGATTGTAAAAGAAGAGAGAACCACCATCCAGCATTTAATAAGCTCTAAGTTCAAAGGCTGCTTCAGAAACACGTGCCAGACTGTCCTGCACACAAAATACAGTGCTATGGTACTCCTTAAAATAGTGCTGCTGCAAACTTACCTTCCTTTGTCCAAATTAGTCATCAATTAAAAAGATTCTGTGTACTGTGGAAAAATAATTAGAAAAAATGAAGGTGTGAGTTGAATATTTATTGACATCAGAGCCTTCATTTCCCAGACTGAGTGCTGATGTTACTGTTACTGCAACATACTACAACTAAAATGTTATCCATGAGCACAAAACTAGACAATGCAAACATTTAACTTTAAAATGTCAGAATATTGGTTTGCTTTAACACATATTTAACTCTGGAATTAATAGCTTGCAAACTGTTTGTGTTTTGTAGTTTAAAAAAATGAATAAATTCTCATTTCTCAATCAGATTGTGATATTAAACGAGCATTTCTTTAAAGTACACGTCTTTCTAATAGCAGGCAGAGGTGGATGTGCGGGGCTGCTGCCTTACAGAGATCAAACAGACTGAGGAGAGATACACTGAGACTCTGGAGTCCATTGAGAAGGTATCAAACCCATGTTCCCTGCACTCATTGTGGGTTTTCATGATAAATAATTATTTCTTCTGACTCCTTATTCTTAATCTGATCAGTTGAAGTTGATTATATCATGTTAAACAGGCAGCCCTCCATTATCTGAGCATTTCCTTGGTAATATTTGGGGGCTTTTGAGGGAAATTCCTCGTTAGCACTTCCCTCAGTTGCATTCTTGTCACTTTCATCTGACTTAATGTGACCTCTCAGGCTTCACCATAAATGCTCTTCTTGACATAAATTATGGGAAACATAGAAAGAAAGAAATAGAAAAGGTTTTATTAATGTTTGTTTTATTTTGTAGTATTTTCTGAATCCATTGAAGAGGAAGTTCTTCTCTGATGCTGAAATTGATCAAGTTTTTGTCAACATTCCAGTAAGTTCCACTGTTTCCAACCATGAGATAAAAAGCTTTGTATGCCTGCACTGACAGCATCCTTTTTTTATGCAGGACCTGGTAAAAGTTCACAAGAGCCTGGTGGTTGACGTACAGGATTCCATCACAAAGAGAAATGCCTCAAATCTATACCAGATCTTTATTAGCTACAAAGAAAGGTAACAAGGGAAAACAAGTGTCAGCGCTGCTTTAGTTAGTTTAAATCTGTGGATAGGAATAGTTTCTATTGATGTTGAAACTGGTGCAACTTGATTAGTTTTTTACTTTTTTTCATTTTAGATCATGTTTTTTTCTTTTTTATATCTCAGTTACATCTCAGTCTCAGGTCTTAGTTTCTTTCTTGATCTCCTCTGCTCACATTCATATGAATGATCTTATCGTTTACAGGTTCCAGGCTTGTCATAAGCTCAAAGTGAAACTGCTGTTTAGCTTTTCTGCAGCTCATGGCAGGCTGATTTACATTATGATGCTTTTAAGCAGCGTCACACGCCCTATCAACAATTGTCATCATGGTCTCACTTCCTTTCTTTTGAATTGCAGACTACTCATTTATGGGATATATTGCAGTCAAGTGGAGATCGCCATAGCTGTGTTAGACCTCATCTGCAAAGAAAAAGAGGATGTTCGCTTAAAGCTGGAGGTGAAATCTATGAAGAAATTGCTTTTCTAAAACCCAGACTTTTATTAAATGTTTTGGGTTTTTAGTGACCTCTAGTGTATAGTTTGTGTACTACACATCCATTTAAAGACCATTTTTTATATTTTTTTGTAAAGCACAATAAACAATGGACAAATAATAATTAATTGACATTGCAGATTTTATGTCAGAAATAAATGAAAATAAAATCAAATGATTTAAATGATCATACCTAAGACATAAACATTGTCCTTCACAACTGACATACTGACATGGCAATTGAGAAAATTAAAGGTGTATGACAGCCATGGGCCATGAAAATGTCAAAATTATTATAAAATCATAATTTATTCCTATTATAATTTGTTTTCACAATATCTCCTCAGGAGTGCTCTAAAAGAGCCAACAATGGCAAGTTTACACTTAGGGACCTGCTGGTCGTCCCGATGCAGAGAGTCCTAAAGTATCATCTACTTCTTCAGGTACAGATGTTTCTCTCACTGAAGAAAAGAGACTAAATAAACCTATGTTATATATATCATTGTGTGAAGGCTTGCTTTATCATAACATAACAGAAATAGTTTTTATCATATAAAGCACTTTGTGAAGTTTTTTGCATGAAAAGGGATATA
>JBAMHV010000008.1:18683647-18704901 GCA_037177535.1 Pseudomugil gertrudae
CAAAGCAAAATTGCTCAGCACAATATAGCAGCCAGACCCTCATTCTGCCTGCTGAGATGCTGGACAGACACGTTAAAGAAGAAAAAAAAAAACTGTCTGTACCTGCTGTTACTAGCCTGCCTTTGTTTTGCTTTATTTATTGATGCTATACATATAATACTGCATGTATAGTATAATACATACTGGAACATGTAGACAGTTCTTTCACTTTCTGTTGTTATTTAACTAAAATAGTAAATAGTTAGTTTAATTTATATTTAGATGCTAATACAAAAATAGCAAACATACACATATTTAGACATTAATACCATCCAGCAGTAATCCTGCTTTCTATCTCAGATGGCAACAGTGTGTAATTCAAAATGAAAGGCTAATTCAGGAATAATTGAGGAAAATCAGCTTACTGCAATTTGGCTCAGTAACACCGAGGTCCCAGTTGTTCAAACAATTTGATTTGGATCAAAATGATCTGGATTTGAGAATCCAATTTTTTGCTATCCAGGATCTGGAAAATCAGCTTTACCCTTTTGCCAGTTTTTTAAAGCATCTTTGGATTGGATCACCTTCATCCAGATTCACAGTTTTAAAGATTACCAACCTGTAATACCAGAATTTAAAACCAAGTATGCTACCAGCTGTGTGAAGAACAACAGCTGTTATGGATCACTTTAGAAGTCTTTATCGGAACCACAACAAATACAAAACAAATGCATTACCAATAACATTGTGGATATTTAAAAAAAACATCCTAAATAAAAAAAAGTCCTCTGTGACCATGTTAATTATGCCCCTGAGAAACCAGACTGACCTTTTACACTCAGAATGAGGAACTGTAGGAAAGGATGCAGTTGTATATATATATATATATATACACTATATTAATCTTAAATCAAAGTTATTCAAATATGCCTAAAGGAATAGAACATCACAAATTAAAGGTTTTATCCAGATCAAATTTAGGATTAGATTATATAATCCATTTTCAAGTTTTGATCTAATCTGCTAACCAAAATACAATCAGATTAAGGTTGAACAACACGCTCTTGAAGTTCTGAGAACTTTATTCCAGTTTATCAAACTTTTTTTGGGATCAGTGAACATCAGTGACCACTAGAGGGCGACATCCTCCACACATTTGCTCTGTTTCCTCTACAATGTCTCAAAATCTGCTCTGTGAAAAGAATAAATAAATTAAATGGATATATATATTTGAAATAAAGAACTGATAATTGATTCGATAACTGATGCAGCTCAAAGATGCAAATAGTTTTGTTAGTTTTGTGTCAAACCATTCTACCTTCTTCCTGTTGAAAATACATTTGGGGTTTTTAATATTCCCACCAGTTTCACAAGTCTACTGATAAACTGTGTCACAAAGTTTCACTTAGTTTGTATGAATCAAATGAAAGAGATTAAAGCTGGTATGGCAGAGGAGGGCAATAACTAGAGAGCCGTTTTAAATCTATGTAAAAGATAAAGGCTTTCATTGTAAATGATGTCAATCCCTGGGAGTTCTTTGCCCCCCGCTGTGGAGAATCTGTGTGACAAGGACAGAAAAGAGAAGGGACGGAGTTGGAGGTGTGGTTGCGGTGTACATGGCTCAAAAGGGAAATGCGATACCACTGACACAATTGTTCAAAGCATATTTGATCTTTTCATTTTAGGATTTATTTAGAGCATTAATCACACTTAAAGTAATTCCACATCCTTTCCATTATAACTCATAGTACATGTACTGCTGTGAGAATAATTACAACTTGATTATGATTTTTATTTAGGATGAGCAAGCACACAGCAAATACAGTGACAGCTGGTATAATTAACAAACATCTGCCTAAAATAATAAAAAATCATTTGTCAGCAATAACATTAATTTCAGCACAAGACTGGAAAATGCTGAACATGTTTTATGCATCTACAGTGGATGCCAATCATCAGAAATCCCACACAGGTTTCAACAGATTGGTTCTGCAGTAGAGTTTACACAACAGCATCAACTTCCATGTGTTAATTAAAGGAATGGATATATGAGTGTGGTAATGTAGACAGGATATGCATTTTTTCTCTGACCGTAAAATCATATCTGATAGAATTTGCATGTCAGCTGATGGCTGCATGATGTATCCATGCATGGTTTGTTTGCTAGGTGTAGAAAAAGCAGATCTATGTACTAAAAGATTTCATTAAAAATGCAGATAACAGATAGTAGATGGGCTAATAAACAACATTATGAATTTTCTTCTTTATTTCTTTTTTTTTTACAATAAAATGAAAGGCTTTAATGATTATTTAAAGCGACAGAGAAAATTGCATGATCTAAGTATTTATTATAAAGCATTTTGTCTGTATTGTCTCTGATTACTCAAGTGCATCTATCTGCAGTGCAGTTTTGAGAAAAATAGTATAATAATGTACCAACTACATAAATCTCTACAAGTAATCAAAAGCATTGTTGCATAGCATACACAATGGTAAGGCTGTCCACGCTGCAGATATGTCAGCACACCGATCTGCAAAAGAAGTTAGAGACATGTCATGAAAATATAATTAGTGCTATATTTTTTTTAAAAAAAGCAAATAATTGGTTTGATTATTTGACAGACTGATTATTGAAAACAAGCTTTTTAAATAAAGGATCAAAAGTTTCTATCTGAAATGTAATAAAGGGACGATAAATGATTATTTCTTTTTAAATTCATCACATTATCTGTTATATCAGAAAAGAGTTTAGAGTAATCAACTATAAATGGGTATTTTAAACATGAAAAGGGGATTTTTCATTATCAAATCAAGGACAGTGGTACTGATGCCAAAGTATTGTATTTGTGTGAGAGTACGTGTAAGCTGTTCCTGTTTTTTCTCTCTAACAGGAATTAGTCAGACATACTCATGATGCTGCTGAAAAAAGCAACTTGAAGATTGCTCTTGATGCCATGAAAGTAAGTGGAGCGCTTTCATTGTGTGTGATCATTAAGATGTTAAATTGTTGCGAAAAGATGGAAGATAATTCCTGTGTGCTGTTTCTAAAAAAATATTACGTCATACTTTTGCCTTCTCTTTTCATGAAAGTTAATGTAAGATTTCATTAGAAAGTGCTGAATTTACTCAGGCGGTTAATGAGTATTCAATGAATAGTAAATGGACTTGTGTTTATATAGCCCTTTTCTAGTCAGTTTAAAACAACTCAAAGTGCTTTACACTACATAACTCACTCACTCACTCACGCACATCAGGGGACAACTTGGGGTTCAGTGTCTTGCCCAAGGACCCTTTGGCATGTAGTCAGGGGAAACCTGAAAATGGATGTCCCAGCCTTCTGATTTAAATACAACTGCTCTTCCTCCTGAGCTAGAGCCGTGTGTTCTCTTCAGATATTAGCATGAAATTTCTTCAACATAAACAGAGAAATATACAGTCTAAAGAATGGGTTTGTAAAGATGTGTCAACACCCGACAGTATGCTGGGGAAAATGCTCATCAGCTTTCTTTACAGGAGATTAATATCATCACACATGTTAAAAATGCTAAAGATTAGCATATTTAGCATGAATAGCAAAGGGGTACTTTACTTGATCCAGATAAAAATCTGTTTTTTTACTTGTTTAAACCTGCAACATCATGCTGATCTACTTCTTTGATATGATTCCTATTAAACAAAATTAAGTGGCTCATAAGGAATATTTTAAATGCTTGTTTTTCAAAATGTGGGTCTAAAATGTTAACAAGATAGAAAATCATCTTTGCAAAATGGATTTTTAGTTCATGACTTTCAGATTGAAATATCTCCACAGATTATGTGTATTTGTGTGTGTGTGTTGTCCAGGACCTCGCTCAGTACGTCAACGAAGTAAAGAGAGATAATGAGACTCTGAGGGAGATCGACCAGTACCAGAGGTCTATTGAAAACCTGGTAAACCAAACACACTTTCCTGCAATTATCAACCATTCTTAGAGTAAACTTTGTGGGAGTATAGATGAATAGAGACCCTTTTTATTTCTGTGGTTAAGACAATTTTTTATTCAAATTTGGAGTTTAAATAACTAGTAATGCATAACAAAACACTTCTATTCTTTATACTTTACATATAGGCCTAGTAGGTATGTAGACAAGTTATCTTATTCAGTGATGAAATTCCACACCTATAGGGTATAAAGATATTAAATATCAATTTGGACTCTTTTTATGTATACACTGAGAATTACACTGATTAATAGATTTTTAAGCAGAGGAGTCACATGAAAAATGTGCAAAAGGTAGAAAATTGACCATATCTATGTCTATATCTATTTTTAAAGTGCTTTTCTATTTTTTTTAAGGTTTCAAACATGTTATGCACTTTAAATTCTGTTTGGTATTTTATTAAGTTTTTAAAGTTTTATGCTAAAATATTAAATAAATGACCTGATTGATTCATGACAAAAATATTTATTAATTGTAGCCTCTTAATGCTGAGTAGATTTTATTTACAATAACATCACCATTCATTGAATTTTAATGAAAAACAAAATGATGACAAAAAATAAATTAAATAATTTAATTTCTGTCTGGAAATCATAAAAAGAAAGTATGCTTTGAGTTTGAATCATCAAATAAATGGCATGTTACACAAAAGGAACCTAAATCTGACAACAAATGCTCAGGTAGTTCATTTATTCTGTGCCAATAACTATGAGGAAGAGGAAGGAAAACAGTGAGTCAAAAGAGCCTCTGCTCGGTAATAAAATATAAAATAAAACACAAAAAGTATGGACTAAGATAATGTCATGATGAGACATGGTATGGAGTAGCGGACCAAAGCAAAGACAAGCAGGAGGCAGAAAGCAGTGGAAAGCAAGAAAAACTTCCATCCATCCATCCATTTTCTACCGCTTGATCCCAGAGCGGGGTCGCGGGGGGGCTGGAGCCAATCCCAGATGTCAACGGGCGAGAGGCGGGGTACACCCTGGACAGGTCGCCAGTCCATCCAGGGCAAGAAAAACTTACTTTTTTTAAATGATGGTCTTAATACCAACAAATACTACCCAAACTCACTCAACTCACTCAATGCAATGAACCCATAATCAGAAAACCAAAGGACACCTGAACTAAACAAGACACAGGTGAACAAAATCTAAATTAACACATGTGAAACTAATAAACAGGATATAAAGCTAAACAGAAACATGTGGGACAAAACAGGACTACAAAATAAAACGGAAACCAAAAACACCCAAACAAAGTCCAAACCGTGACAGATAAAGCAAAAGAAAAAGATGTAAACTTTGATTTTGAGTTAAAATATTTATTCTATCTGCTTAGTTTATTGTTGTTTGTCCCCCAGCATTTAGCTGCATCTCAGACTGCTGTGATGTTCCTCAGCATATTGTTAACAAATTAACATGCAGGAAAAAGTTGAAGATGAAATATATTTCAGATTAAATCACTCTTAAAAAAGATGATTGTGACAGAACTAAGCCTCCATCATGTTCTTGGTTTAGAGTTACTTAAAAAATTGATGCATAACACATTGAGAATGCTGGTGTGATACAGTAAACAACACAACACACATTTATCCTAATATGGAAATATTAGCATTTTTTTGCAATATGTGTTGAATGGAAATATTTACTGAATTTAACAGAATTTTCTCATTTTGACTTTAATACCACTTAAAAATTAATCAGGTCTCAACAGAACATAAGAAATCTTGATTTAATATTAATTAACTTATTTAATTAAGTTAAATTTGGTTTTATTTGCATTGCAACACTTCCTGACAGGGCACTTAAGAGACATAACACTTATGCATTACTGCATAACTAATAGGTGGCTTAACTATAACAAACTATAAGATTTTTTTAAAAAGGATGGTTTAATCTTGATTATAAAGGTAGGGAGGATGTCTGCCTCCCGTATCCACACTGGGAGCTGGTTCCATCAGAGAGGGGCCTGATAGCTGAAGGCTCTCCCTCTGGGTCTGAGAAGTGCTCTGTTAGGAATATATGGAACTATGAGAACTCTGATACACAATGGAGCTTTTACTTATTTGGTCAATAGTTTTACTTTAAGCCTTAATAATTAACATTTCAAAGACTAAAAAATAATTATTTTTGAAGCACACAAGAACGTAGACAGTGTCTTCATACCTCTGTAAAGATGTGTTTAGTGCAGAGAGAAAAATCAATCGTATTATCTGGGTATGTAATACAACTCTTAGCTGAAATCATTGTTTTTGGTTTGGGTTACATCTCTGTTAGCTGAAATAACGCCTCTGTAAATGTGTAACACTACCTGTGCATCCAAAAGAAACCAGAGAGACAGCAGTTCTCACACAACTAAAATCCTTCAGCTTACCAGTACTATAATAATACCCGCTTAATTATAATTGTATTTAAACATACTCTTTTTATTTAGAAATTATTTTTGTATTAAATTATGCTTTGATAATATTTATTGGAAATGATGATCATACATGCAGTTTCTAAAGCTTGTGATGATGAAGCATTGACATAATCTGAATATACATCGATGTGTAAATCAGTCGCATTTTGCTTGCAGAATCAGCCACTTGTCACTTTTGGTCGGCCAAAGGGAGATGGAGAAGTGCGTCTGATCTCCACTGTTGACAAGAAGAAACAAGACAGGTTTTTTTTTTTTACTTCTATCATGCTTTTCCTGAGAGAGGAAGTTGAATTGCACACTACAAAACCAAATATGAATTGCTCATTTAAGGTTTCTTTACTAAAAAATATCAATCTGATATGTTTTTCTCTATTGGTGAAATGATTTCTTTACAGTATGGTGTAGAAAATATAGTATTGTGTTTTACAGACACATCTTTTTATTTGACGTTGCTGCTATCGTTTGCAAGCGAAGAGGAGACAACTATGAGATGAAGAACATACTGGATCTCAACTACTTCAAAGTTACCAACAACCCCACATCTGACAGAGAAGGCAAAAAGGTCAGTCGGATGTGAAACTACACTTTTACTCGCATGACAAAATGAATCGTTATCAAACTAAGATTTTGGAGCTGAGTGTACTCAGTCACAAATTATACAACAGCAAAGTGACTGCATAATATCTGCTCAGCTGCTGATTTGATTGCAAAAATAAACTCATGAAACCTCTGAAATGTATTTTCACTCTGTTGGAAAACCCTGTTTCAGAAACCTGCAAAGGTTTCTTTTTCTATCTTCAATCATTTCATTCAGAAGGCCGTCTTTTGTCTTGTGGGAGCGCTTGTTGACCATATTGTCGTGCAAAGGACTTGTTGATGTCTTGGTGATGTATGCCCACAGATGGTGTCTTCTCACTTCAGTGCTGATTGCTAGTGTGAAACTGACAACTTGCCAGAATAGAATGGGGTTTTTATGAATAGGGATCTATTATCATTATCATTTACTTTATTGTCCAGTTATAATGTGTGTGTATTGTGTGGGCTTACAACAGTATTTAATGTTTTTAGCCTTGGTCTTTATGTGTTTTTTGTGGGAATGAATTTACAGGTTTGGCTTGAGCAAATATTGTGAATAACTGTGCTAATCTGCTGAACTGATTGTATATTTCTCTACCTTTTATTTTGACCACCTTTCCAACATAATACTCCATTAGTCATACACAACCTTTTGTTGTGTGTGTTGCACAAAAATGACACATCTATTGTCATCATTTGTAGGCACACTTGCACACAGAAATCTGTAAGCGTGCATTGATTCTGTGTACTTACATCCAGAAACACACACCACAGGATGGAGATGCTAATATTAAGTGATGAATGTGTGCAGCCCTCCAAGGCTACTTAACACCATATATCATTCTCTGCTAAATGAAACTTCAGATTTTAAATGTGGCCCTACAGAGCGGCACCTGCACAGTCGTCAATGATTGATCACACATCAGAGCTCTAAATCTCTCCGGATTATCAGGGCTGGTTCATACGCTGACAGGCAGATCCAACCACTTTTCTCATTATCAGCCATGACAGATCAAACCGGAGCAAAAGCTCAGCAAATGCTCCTCACTATCAACATGAGTGATGCATTAAACCTAAAGTTGTGCCAGTGGTGGTATTTGGTAGTGAAGACTTAAAAACAAGGCTCTTGATTAGCTGCTTTCCTAAAGTAGCTAATCGGCAAGTGACTTGCAGCTGAAAAGAACATGCAAGCAAACGCCTACTTTAATCCCACATTTGTCTTAATAGATGTAACTCCTGTAAGACACGGTCAAAACCTTCGGCAGGGATTTGACTCAGAAGAAGAATTCCTTTATTTATAACTTTAAAAGCAATTTAATTTCTCTAAGGCAGATTAGCAGACACTGCTTCAATGTTTTTACAGCCATCAGTGTATTTCCTTCACTGCTCTTTGACTTGAACTCTGGTTAAACTCCCATTGCAGCTGGTGCTCTGTTGATGTTGACAAAACCCAGCAGCCAGTACTCTTTGGTTGATCTCTGAAATTTGTGACATCCGTGGCATTAAAGCCAGGGACGATTGATGACAGCATTAGTGATTTTATGTCAGGAGGGCAGTGACTTATGCATCCTTTTTGCCTGCACTGTCATTATTAGAGCTGAATAAACCAGATGATTGGCATCATTGCAACTTTAAGGTTAGAGCTTACAGTGATTTGTATTGGCACTGTGTGGCCTAACCCATATTTTTATTAGTGTATTTAATCTTAATTAAAGTCCCTATAAAGTCAAATTCAATGATCATGACAACTGCTATGTCTTTTGGCCAAGATGTGCAGTAAAATACACAAAATTAATGTAAGCTGATTCTCTATTGGTGCAGCAATGACCATAATATTCTCCATGTCTTAATTAATTAAATAATTTCTTATTTAGCTGTTCCAACAGCCGCTTCATTGCTATTATCGGATATTGTGAAACAGTTGACACTTGAACCACCAAAGTTTACATCTGTCAAACACTCACCTTAATTTCTGTTCCTGAAATCCACAGTGGTGCTATGGCTTCTATGTGACGCACCAGCAGGGGCACACAGGCTTTGAACTCTTCTTTAAGACCAGAGAACTGAAGAAGAAGTGGCTGGATCAGTTTGAAATGGCCATGTAAGTACACAGAGGCAAGAACACCTCTATCGTGACAGTTTGTGTGCCGCACAGGAGGCCAGCGATCACACCGCATATTTGCGTGTGTATGCATGCTGTTTGCTTGTTTTTGTTTGCATGTGTGTTGTTCCAAGGCCGAGGGAGATGTTGACTCTTTTATGTGGACTGTTTGATCAGGCTTTAGCTGTAATCGAGCACACACTGCTGACAATGGCACAATAACACACGCAAGCACACACACACACACACATAGACACGGAGCTGTGGGTTAATATAAACTATTCTGAAGAGCTCCACAGCTACAAAGAATTTTCTTAGCATCGATGATTCATCAGTTCATTGCTTTATAGAGGTAGACTATTGTTTGTATTGTTTTGAGACATTTGGAGGATTTTACAGGCAGATATCCTGTATATATCCTTTCTTATGTAAATGAGGGAGAATGCTTTGCTATTTTTACTGTTTTACTTTGTGATTGAATAAAAAAATGCTTTTGTGTTTGGGATATAAAAAAAAAGAAACACTACTATAGATGCTGACAATCAACTTTAGCTTTCTTGAATACATTATCACCGCTTATGTATTCTTGCTATACTTTTGCTGGAGCAGTATGTGTGAATGTGCATTAAAAGATGTGGTCTTTTTGTGCTGCTCTTTCTCTCCCATGAGTGAAAAGTTTGTGTAGAGACATGAGTTGCATACATCTGTTACCACTAAACCCTTGACACTTGCTCAAAATGTAAAGTGCAATTTACAAACCATCAAAAACAAACAAACATCGAGGCTCCAAACTTTTTTGTCCTCACAGAGAGCCTACATGGTTTCTGGCTGAAATAAGCTATGCGTGCTTCTGTGCATTGGGTAATGACACCAAAAGGGGCCAATTCAGAAAGCGAAAATTGTTCCTACTAAAGAGGATGTTAGCCTCTGATGAAAGACTCACTGATGGGAACACTCAGTTTAAGCGGCGTCGGAAGGGTGTGTTTGATTCAGGAAAGCCAAATTTACCCACATTCCAGCCTGACTGATGTCCCTATAAGAACACGTGCTGTGTTGTGCATCTTAAGTTATGCACTGGAGGTAAAGTCATTTTCAGTCAGTTGGAGGAATAAAGTACTGATTGGCCACAAATTCTGATTTAATCAGTAATTGATTGATTAGTTTGTTTGTGGAAGTATCTGTTGGTCTCCAAAACATCAAGCAGCTATTTCCTGCACACAGCTAATAGCTCTCTGTTCATGTTACTTTAACAACACATGCTTGTCAGGATGCATCATTGGATATTGTGGATAAATATGGCACATGAAAATCCAGTGATGAGTAAATGAGGTATGTCTGTGACCAAAACCCTTTATTTTTTACATTTTACATTGATCCATGTTAAACAAGAATGTTGCATTAATATATGATTATTTAGGCTCAGAGGTTACAGGACTGATCATGCATCACTTGCAAATACTGCTGTCTTTGTGGTAGTGCATGCAGTGAAATGGTGGTTAGTAGAGACCCCTGGGAACCAACATCTATCCAACCACCATATCGCTTTTATTGAAGTTGGGTTCAGCCAAGATACCATATTATGGGCTGAAGCTTCAGATCAAACAAACACCAGATGTTTGCACTTTGCTTTGACAGCAGTCCACTCCTATTAATTGAAGTAGCTTATAATCAATGATAGGACTTTTCTGTTGTGTGTTTGCTGCAGGAGAACATGATATGCAGCCGGCAGCAGAAGAGCATTCATTTGAAATATTTTCACTGCATTATATTGTCAATCCACTCAGGCTCATGTAAAATTCATCTCATTATTTTGACAACAACAATTTTACTACCCATATTTTTTCTTTATCAAATGCACTTTATATCCTAATGCACTTTTTATATTTATATTGAGAAGGAAACAACAACATAATTTCAGGGCACTTTACAAAGGTGGAAACAAGATAGCAAATGACTTGCCTGGAAGTGGAGTAGAACATGATAAAGTATTATAAAGTTGACATTAAGGGCATACTCTGTATTGTGTATTGTATTGGGTTCACATGGTTTTACCACTGACTGAGGACTATGTTGTGAGTCTGCTCATCACACAGGGGGATTATTTTGATACAGTCGCTGAAAGAAAAACAAGATCCAAATGTACTCAAATGACATTCTATGACTAAAATTTTGAGCTTAGCAAAACTGGAGGAACTCTTTCAATTCTACTGTAAGAGAAGAAGATTTTTAATATGATGTAAATATAATCACACACACTTTAAATACACATACATGTTATTCTACCTAATAATGTCATCAGAATTACACAACATCCTTCCCAATTTACTTCCTGGTACTTCCACAATGCTCACCTGAACTGCACCTATAGACTTTAGGGGATCAGAAGTCTATCATGAGCAGTGGTTTCTGAGATTATTTCAGACAGATTTACAGTTACCATTAAAGAGTCTGAAGCTGCAGTGACAGACAGAAGATAGCCCACCTGTCAGTGTTTATTACATGACATGGATTTAGCGGGTGCCTTTATCTAAAGAGAAGACTAGTATAGAGTAATTATTGCACTGAATGAATTTGCAGAAGGCTTTTAGAATATATAAAGGGATCCTAACTACTGAATGGCTGAGCTACTTTGTTGTCTGTACACAATAGAATTTTTCTTTGTATCTTGTAAATAACCCCTTAATACCTTAATTTATTTGCAGTTATATAAAAACCAATATAGTTATTTTTGGGTATAGTAAAGTATCATTATGTAATAAATAAGTTACTAATAATAATAATAAATACACAACTTAAATAAAACAAATACATATAATATAATAAATAAAATAATACACTAAAGAAATTATGCAAATACCATAAGCTGTTTATTGCAAACTTGTGACAACACGCATCAAGGGCTTACTAAGTATGTTTATGTATTCATCAAGTCACCCTTTATGCTTTTTAGTATTTCCATGATTTCTTTCATGTACCCTGGACTTTAGGCAACCATCCATGAACAAGATACTGTGTTGTTTTATGATCTGCTGCAGAGATATTATTGTTTGTGCCCATAGGTGCTGATTCTTTCTGACCTTTCAGGTCTGTGCCATGTCACGAACACTGCATGAAGCTCAAAGTCAGTCACACTTCTGGTATATTAATTTGTCCATTTAGGAAGTTATACTGATTGTGTATTAATTTCAGCTGCTGTTGTACAACAAGTGGAAATGAGAGGCAATAAGCGCAACAACCCCTGCAAATGAAAGGTCCTGCAGATGGTGGCCACAGACATTACCCTGTCTTTGCCTTTTCTGGCTGATTTTTGGTCACATATGCATTTTGCCAGAGCCCTGACCATTAGAGGTAACATGATGTGGTATCTGCAACACACATAAGTTACTCAGGATATACAGCTCATCCAGAATATCAATGTGTGCTGTGTCAGGAAGGTTTGCTGTGTGTCTCAGTGCAGAGGAGGAGGAGATACCAGGGGAAGGCCACTGTAGTCAGTACTATACATGTGTGGGCTGTAGGTTAAAATCCCAGCACCAGGACCACTAGCTGCTCCTTTGTCTAGAGAGGATTAGGAGGAGCAGTGCCTAAAAATTACCTCCAGCAAGCCACTAAAATGTGTGTTTCTGATCTAACTGTCAGAAACAAACTGCATAAAGGTGGTATGAGGGTATGACAGTTGGCCTGAGCTCACAACCCAGCATTATGCAGCCTGATTGATTAGAAGACTGGCTATTGGCTCTTTGAGATCTTCAGTGGGTTTTACATGGAGCACATGTAAAGTTTGGAGACACAATGGGGAAACTTTGGCTCCCTTCTACATTTTCCAGCATGACCAGTTTGGTAGTGACACTCTGGAGAGACATATCCACAAAAACCTTCATGTGCTAGCCAGAGGGATCCTGTTGGCCAATAGATAGCACAAAATAAAGTATTATTTAGCATAAGTGGGGTGGTACAATGTGCAACGGAAAACCAAAAACAGCATGTCTCAGCCTAACGTGCAATACCGTACAGTATGACATAAAAAAGAAGCTCAAAACTGGTTAGTGTATTGCATTCACATTTCCCTCAACCAGTATCATCAGGACGTCTAACTACTTTTATTCTCCTTTCCCCCCCGAAATCTTAGATCCAATATTCGACCAGAGAATGCCAACCACAATTCCCACCAGTTCAAGATGCATACATTTCAAAAGACCTCTTCATGTAGCTATTGTCGCCTTTTACTCAGGTGAGATTCAGCTGGTGGATCTATTGTTTACCGACTGTTGATGCTGATGTGCATGAATTATGATGAAGTACCAGCAAAAACTGAATTTAATCTGTAGAGACACATATTGCTTTAGGATGGCAAACATGCATATTGTTTCAGTGATAATGTACCTTTCATTTGTAAACACACAATTAAATCTTTATATATTTATAGAGGAACAGAATGACTATACTTCAGTCCTCAGTCACTTTTAAACAAAGTTTAATTAATTAGGTCCCCAGCTTGACTGAAAAACTTGCTGAGGTTTTTTTAATTAGATATCTGCCATACTTTGATATTGACTGTTACTGTAGCTGTTTTGATTTTCAGCTCATAGTGTTAGTTGAATGATTCTGGAAAGCTGAAGGACATTTTCGGTGTCATTTCACTTATCTTGACAGGGTGACAGAAGCCACAAAATTCTAAATGTCAAGGTGTTTCTAGTCAGGATGCTGTCGTACATGAAATATATCCGCTGTTTTACCATCTCTAGGGGCATCTTTAACCAGGGTTATCTCTGTCCAAAATGTGGCCTGGGGGCTCATAAGGAGTGTCTGGGTCGACTGGAAGTCTGTGGGAGAACAGGTGGGACAAAAACTTTCCCAAATTATTATTTGTCCATGCTTTTTTGCTGACCTTTACTCACCAGGGCTGGGTATACACATACACAGAAAATATCAAAATTTAAAAGGCAGATTCTCATGAAATTTACTTTTCATACTCATGCTCCTTAGAGGAAAATCTCTTGTTACATATCTGACTTTTGATCTGCTTTTAAGTATCTGCAGTCTTCAAGTTAAAATCTTTAGATCCTGTAAACACTTAACTTTTAATAACTTTTTACCCTCAGGGTAAAATTTCCAATTTATATGTGTAGATATTTTCCCTAAAGAGCATCAAAACTAAATTCTGTATTAGGAAAGAGGTAAATAAAGCCTAATATGCTTTGATTTTTTGGATCCTTTTTCGGGCTCGTGTCTATTTCAATGTCTGTGTCTCAAGTTCAGGTAGGTTTCTTTCCCTGAATTCACAGACAGCTGAAGCCAACTCAGGCCTTTGACAAGCATTTTTAGCAGAAGCTCTGTGGTCTTTATGCATTCAGAGGCGCAATGAGGGCCAGCAGAGGTTGACAGCTGAGGTTGTATGTCAAGAAGCCACCACACTCTCATATTGTATTCAACTCACTGTATCTGTTTCTCACCTGCCTGCAGATCCTGTCAAGCCGAAGCCCAAGGTAAGACCTGAACTGCTTTTCTTCTTTTACTTAGACATAAAAGCTAACATAATTGGTGATGCATAACATAGCAGCTGCACTCCTAATACCACTGACTCTTATCTGATGACAAAGAAAAATGATGAAGGGTTTTGTCGTCCACATCAACAAACAGTTTTGCTATTTGAAAAGGTTGGTTATGCTGGTATTTAGGTCATATAAAAGTAAAAGGCATTTAGGTAATGCTGTAAAATTTACATTTGAATTCTTTTCCTTTATGATGTTTGAGACGCATGAAAATATTCTTCACTAGTAGAGCAAATGCAAAACAGATGTTTTTGAATGCAGGTTTGACTTTATGGATCAGAAAATGGCAAACAAACAAACAACAACCACAAAAAAAGTTTGGTGTAAGAGTGCAGGGTAGTCATGCAGTATTATGATTGCACTCATATGTTGTCCTGATAACAAATGCAGCTGCCTCAGTTTCCAAAAGCTGTTGACGCTTAGCTAATTCTCAAGATGTGCTGATTAAATAATAAAAAAAAAAAAAACGAGGTGCATCGTGATACAAAGTACAACTCAGGCCCATGCAAACCAATTTGCATATTATTGCATCTGCATTTTATTTATTTTCCCATAACTCCAGTCACTTTACTCTGTAATATCGGGTTTAAGTAAAACATTGCTGTGCCTATCTATGTTTAAAATTACATTATAGTGAGTAATTGACTAAATTTGACATTGGAGGAAACTGGTGGACATGTAAATATTCTGGTAGCAGGTATTTTGACTTAATGAAGTTTGGAGCAAATCTTTATGGCACTTTCGCTGGTTCTGTGCTGCTAAAATAAAATAGATCTTTATAAGAATCAAGGAGAAGAGCTACAACACACTGGCACCGAGGAGCTCGCTGATAATCAAAGCAGTAGAATGTAATTTATACTATTCTGTTACAGCAGCATTAACCTGGCTCGGTGATCCTAATGACCCAAGTCATTTATAGAAATGGATTAGAAGATTAATGTTTTCAGCTTCAGGCCCACTCAAAACCTGATTCTCACTGTAGAAAATAAAATAGTGTTTAAAAAAGCAGTAGACCTTTTGTGAAATTGCCTATATAATGTGCATATTCTAGTCCATGTTTTAATTAATTTGTCTCCTGCAACAGTAATTGAAAAACTTGTCCGAAGTTGGCTAACAACATTTTTAATGAGCTGGAGCCTGAGCAGCATTAGGAGCTCTGTTTGGCCAGACTTCTGTCAGTGTGTAACAGCTGGCAAATCACAGCTCCCGGTGATGCTGGGATTTTCGAAAATGTAGGTGAACACTGCTTTAAAATTCCCACAACTGAAGGAAATCTGTTACTAAACACTGTAAAATCCAGCTATCCATTCACAACTGTGTCTTCACCCCTAATGATCATAAAAAATCCCCTACAACTTCACAGCAAATGCTAAATAAATAGTAAATAGCCAGAGATAGTAGTGATATCACTGATTTTGACTTCCCAGATATCATTCTTGCTTTGTCAGCTTGTTACACTTTTTTCTGGTGCAGGTTTTGTTGCTAAAAGGATAATTAAATTTATGGATTCATACATGTAGTTATTCAATTTTACCCCAAAACATACCACCGTTTTTTTTTTCTTATGTCATACCCTTCATTTCATTTGATACAGTTAGCTCAAACAAAGATTTTACAGCAAAACGTGGAAGTTATTGAGCACTATGACTCATTTTCAGGTCAGCCTGTTCCTGAAGTAGAGCTAAGGATTTCTACCTCTATATTTATCAGTCTCCATTCCTTTCTTGTTTTCTTATTTCTTCCCTTTCTCTGTTTTCTTTTCTTCCTTTCTCCATTTACAGGACAACACAATACCACCAAGCTCAGGTCAGTATGAGTACTTTTGTGACCGTGCAGAGGGTTTTATGTGGCACCTTTTATTGTGCTTTCATTGCAGGTCTGAGGCAACAAACCTCCACACCATAAGATGAAAAGGATGCGTTTAGTGTAATTAAAGCTATTATTTATATGAGTGTTTCCCTTACCCACATTGTAAGAGCTGAAAACAGTTAGGCCACGCTCATGGTTCAATACTGCAAAATCTACAGGTATAGGTCCTTTAAAGAGAGCTTATTGGTAGTTTGATCATTAACATCATTGACTTTAAACATCATCATGATTTTTTTTTCCTAGAAATTGGCTGACGTGAATCCCCATGTTCACACACACACATACACAGTAGAAAATCTATAACTGTCCCTTTAGCATACGTTTGAATATGACAAACTGGATAAGAGGAAGCAGATAGAAATCTTTAACTAGAACACAAAAAACCTACTTCTTTCACCACATGCTGTGCTTCCTAAACCCTAGACAGCATTGAGATGAATTGGAGTTGAATCATTATGTGAGCCATGCAGGAGAAATGCTGTTGGAACAGCTCTTCTAGGAAGTTCATGTTCCTCAGTATCAACTGCTGAGCTGTGACTTTGTGATAAATCAATTTCCATAAGGGGTTTATTAGAAAGACAGCCATGCTTATTGTTCGTATTAAAAACACGAACGTGAGATATTTCATTTATCTGAGGTCACAGTCAGCTAATAGTTTCCTCAGGCTGGTTTGCAGGGGAGCTGGAGGGGCTGCTCTGTCTGAGGGAGCCTAGATATGTGAGTCAAGGGAGAGTAAGTGGCTGTGTCTTTAAAGCTGGCAGCGGTGTTTAGTCTTAGCTTTAGCGCCGTGCTCATGGCTGTATTTGTCCACCATGCTGAGGAATGATTTGTGCCGCACTGTTATGGAATCAAAGAGATAGATTTCCTGCACTGGTAAATTGCTGCTTTTGGGATACTGCCATTTTGGTGGTTAAGATCTCTATCAAAAATGTTTGCAAGAGCATTTACAGCTGAATTATAGGTCAGTTTTGATAATAACACATGGAATGATGGCAATAAGAGATTTAATCTTTTAATATGAGTACTGTAAATAGTGGAAGTAATGACTGAAGGTGAAGTTAATTACCCTGCTCTTTCTTCTTATCATAGATTTAGACATGTCTATCAGTAAAAGCTATGGTAATTAGTGAAATGTAAACCAAATATAATGACTTGTAAATGTAAATCCCTTACCCAAATGAAAATAGAATGAAGAAGATTGCCTGGAAAAATGCTAAACAGAACAATGAAATGTTTATGTTAACAAACAGGAACCCTTAGAAACTGAGTACAGATGGATTTTCCATCTCTGTGAAAGGCCGATAGGTAGACAAGTTAAAAAACCGAAGAACAGCATATATTTTTAAGATTCTATTAATCCTGAAGTTAAGAATTTCCAGGGATCTCTGCATTATTAACGTACAGTTGCACAGTGGAAATCAGCAGTAAACTTGTGTTGCTACAACAGTGTAAACAAAGTCAATGCAGTAGAGCACCTTTTCTGGGCCTGACTCCTCTACCATCAAGCAAAAAAAAAAAAACACTGGAAATTATACTGTGGTCTGACAGAAGAAAAGTTTCATTTCTTTTTTAAACTTATCACATTGCTTCCTACAGGTTAATGTGGAAAAAATTCCTGTCAAATTTCACCGAGAGTCAGCATCTGCAATCATACATCGATACATTAGTGCACCTGGCATGGATAACTCCTACGTCTACATTAATGCTCCGTGGTAACTGTAGGTTTTAGGGTAGCGTGTCGTAATCTGTATGATGTTACAATACAAATTTGCATCGTGTTTTGAATTGTTAGACTACTTTAAACTTTATATCTGGTACAAAAACATGGCTTTATGTCTTTCTTTTTTCAAATGGCATAAAAATATATTTGGAAGTAAGTTTCTAGGTCATGAGCGCGTAACTGTGAAGCTGTGTTAGAGAACTGTTTATGGTGTTTAGAGCACTAAACAATAGACTAGATTTGAAGAGCAACTTTTTCTGCAGACAAAAGTTTTGTTTTTGCTGACTTACAGGGTTTAATTAGTCACTTTTCTGCAGTTAGAGTATACTCCAGGGTGTGTGACTTTAGTGCCATGTGTCAGACAGTCTGTTTATTGCAAAGCATTCTTTGTGTATTTATTCATCAATAATCTCCAACTGATCTAAAAGGTTCGTTTTACCCATGTTTTGCCTGATGACATGAAAAATTCTTGAAAATGTTAAATGTGCTGTTTTATTGTACTCTGTGGTGTAAATGGGACTCACTGGTAATTGCAATGAATTTAAATATGCATATGTTTGTGTCCCTGTGTGCAGGTTTACCAAGAATGGTTGTGATCAGAGACTACTGTGGCAACCCCAGTCCCCAGTGTGGGCCCCCACTAATCATTCATGTGGGGGATGTCCTTGAGCTGATGTTTGCTGACCTGCATAGCTCTTGGTGGCAGGTGTGTATAATTCAGCTCATGCTTTATGTTCACATCTATGATGCAACATCATGCTATGGTTCACTCTGCTGGTGTGACTATCTCCTCTCTCAAAAAACAAATGTCTCACAATGTGGCAGGGAAAATAATAAAAACAAAACAAAAAATAAAAAGCGTAAGAATAGTGGCATCAATAATTAATCTCTCCAATGATCATTATCACTGATAGATTACTTATTGGGTTGTGGCTGTTCATCATTTATGTCTCCTGTCAGGTGAGCCACAAATGTATTAGGATGAGGTCAGCTGCAATTAGAAATATCAGTCAAAGATCTGTATGAACTACACTGAACCCCAGTTACGTTACAAACTGGCTATCTGTCTTTTCTTTCAGACTTTAGATTAGATCTGAGCTTACATCAGATGATCTAACCAATTAGTGGCTTGACTTGATTAATTAAGTGCAACAACGAAACAATAAAACAGCAGACACTTCAGCCTCTGGAGGATGTTTTAATGGTGGTGCACAACCTCTTGTTCTGGCACATTTCGCAACCCTCTCACGACGTCAACCAGCAGTTGAGGGTGTTTGACTTTATCTATTTTTGAAAGGATTGTGATTTATCTGTTGTCTTGCGGCAGCCTCCCTTGCTGTTTCTCACTCTGTTCTTTATAGCTGCATTGAAGCTTCGTCCTCCTGGTGCTGTTCCAATCAGACTGCAGTCTTTTGCCAACGGCAATGCTGGGAGTGGGCAGTTAGCCCAATTTCTGGTTTGCCGTGTTTCTCTCTGTTGTGACATAGCACAAGGTGGAGGGTGAGGACATGAATGCCAGGAGATTTCTTGTAAGCGAGTAGAATGGCAAGTAAAATGTCATGCCCCATACCATGCGTCCATGGTAACAATACTTGCCGGAAGGGGATAATTAGAGGAATAATGTGATGGCACATATTCGTTTATTCCAGTCTGCTACATAATGATACTCAAAACAACTTAACTAAAAGCTATGCTGTTGAAGTAATAATCAATCAAATGTGCAAGGCAGCAGCATTTTGATGAACAGATTCTCATGTTGTTTACGCTGCTTGTTAAGACAACTACATATGACAAAGTGCATGCATAGGTAGGTAGCAGTATTGCTGACCAAACGGTAATGTTTCCAGGTTAATCGGTGTGATAGAAACAACGCATTCACAAAGAATACTGTAAGTTGTTTAAGAGCATTAAATATATGATTTTTGGTATTTCTCTTCCTTCCAGTCTACAATACTATCTAAGCCAATATGTCAGATTGAAATTACTATCAAAACCATTTTTGTTTAAGTGTGCAATTGTTTGAAAGAGAAAACAGGGATTTTTACAAACCTTTAAACAAGTAATTTATGTCGATAAACTGGATTCTCCTCCTATGTGTAGTTACACCGCCGTGCCATACAGACCAAATACTGTGTTCATCTCATAACAACCAAAATATTGGATCTTAAAAACTTCAAATTTAGAAAAGAGCTTACACACATTTTTGCTCACAAAGCTTTTTTACAGCTTTTGCACTGTTTCGATAAAGCTCTGTCATTTAAAGTGCCCCACCCCACCTTTATTATGTAGCCTTTTAAAAAAAGGAAAACTAAAAATGACATAGCCACTGCTCTGTGCGAGCTATCAACTCCAAAGAACTCTTGAAACTCGTGTAGAAAAGTTGATAAATGTCTTTGTCTGGCAGTGGCACATTCACAGTGATGTTGATTAATGTTCTCTTTCCCTGGTGAAGTAAATTAATGAATGAATAACAAGCCACAGTGAGAAAGGAGAGACAACTTTAAAAATGGCAATATACTCCTGTGCACTCACTTTACATAAGCTGTTACAGTTTTAAGTACTTACAAGGTAAATACTTTAAAAACAAGTTCCCAAAAGAAATATTACAAGCAACATTAAAGAGAACATTAATGCACTTTTTAAACCCCTAAATACATGTTTATGTGCACTTCTAAATGTTTAGGAATGCAGAAAATGTATTCCCTCCTGATGCTGCACATATATATTTGTATTTTTTCTGGTCATATTTCTCAGTTTGTTTAATTTTCTCTATTCTTTATTATGTTTTTTATCTATTGCAGTATTTGTCATGGATCAGCCAAATAAGATTGTGAACCAATTTTGTGAATCAAATAAATAAAATGTTTATTTGCTGGGAGATTAGCGTATAGGTGCTATCAAGCTACAAACATGGCGGAACAGGGTAGAGTTTAACTTCCTGTGACCTGGAGGAGGGCGGGGCATGACAGGCCTCATTAACATTTAAAGAGACGGCACCAAAACGAGTCGCTCTGAAGACGCACCTCAGAACAGGGTTATAAGGTGTGTGTGGAGC
>JBAMHV010000008.1:18705001-18724663 GCA_037177535.1 Pseudomugil gertrudae
ATTTAAAGAGACGGCACCAAAACGAGTCGCTCTGAAGACGCACCTCAGAACAGGGTTATAAGGTGTGTGTGGAGGGATACACACCTCATAACAGGGTTATAAGGTGTGTGTGGAGCGAGAATAAGCAGGAATTCAGATCAAAGCATTGCGGTTCTACTTTATACAGACAATAAATTAATGATTTGCATGTTAAAAGGAAGGATTTAAAAGCATGATATATCTCCTTTAACAAATAACTTAGTAACATCACTAAATAAAGTTTTGTCACAGAGTTTTATTTAGTTTTGTTTCCATTGCACTCAAAACAAATCCTGCAAATTTCATCAAAATCCATCAATAACTTTTTGACTTATGTTGCGAACAGACAAACAAACAAACAGACAAACGCCAGCAAAAACATTACCTCTGCCAAATATTTCCTTTGCACAAAGTATCTATTAAAGACCCATGGCCACAGCCCCATTCGTAAACCTTAAGTATAACCTGTCTGTTTATTAAACGATCATTCATATTTTCAGTCACTGTCATGGACACTTATTTAAACTGTTTGCTACAAAAATGTGTACCATATTACCATTTTTACTTTTTTTTTATTTATATCGTTTCAGTTCACAGCATGTCTCTGGACACTTCAAATAGAGAATAAATAAGTCCAATTAAATCAATTACATTGTAATTAATTATAAGTTAGTTAAGTCTGTCTTTTGCTGTCAAACCAATTTAAATTGATACATTTATTTGAACAGCTAGATTTATATAATAGCAAATTTTAAAAAAAATCTAGTGCATTTAAATAAACCAGCAGAATGCATTTCACTTAGGTTAAATTCCCGGTCCTAAACACACATGATCTACTGAGCCACAGGGGGAAGGAGTTCCTTTTAACATGGAAGAGACCTTCATCAGGACCTGGCTCAGAAAGGGTGACCATCTGTCTCGACTAGTTGGCTGCTGATGGAACTGGAGAGAAACACAAGCAAACAGTAAAACACTAGACAAGAAATATCTGCTATAAGAAAGAGCTGAGAATAAATGACAACAAAAATGGCCTATACATAGACAGCAAGTTTAAAGCAAAGACAGCAGAGTGAAAATATATATGAAGCACTTAAAAAACTATAACTAATAAATTAAATATTAGTAAATAAACAGAGAAATTTATTCAGAGTTTATTACATTATAGAATAAGCATAATCATATATATATATATATATATAGTATTTTACTTTTATGCATTCATATGTTTATTTATTTCTACTTTAATTTTTTTTATACATTAGGTTGTTGATAGTGGGAATTTTTAACCTTGTTCTAAAGAAATATTGGTCACCTGTGTGAAGATTCAGTCTGGTGAATAATCAGAATTTAGAAAAGTTTTACGCAGCTCAGAACAAGTGTTTCTGATGAGAGAGCATAGCTTTCTTTTGGACTTTGAACTCTTTTACTTTCCGGATGTTTAACAGGCAGCAAAAAGCTTCAGAACAACTTGTAAGTATGAATAAGATCCAGAAATCATTGAACTGCCAGCTAAACACTACTAATTCACCTCAATGTCACCGGTTGAAACTAAGTTCATTAAAGCTGAAATCTCTCCAACCAGTGACATTTTTGAGCATCATCACTTTATGCATATAAACTTAAACTTTAGAAAAACAACAAGATAAAACACAAGTTTTTACATTTGCAAAAAGTCAAGGATAGCAAAGTAATCCTGACAATCTTACAATGCACATGAGACTCTTAATGGAGCTCTTCCAACAGCACACATTTATGTACTTCAGTGCATTTTATTTCTTTTTCTTCTATTTTTATTAAGAAAAGGTATTTCTTAATAAGAAAACTCCTGCACATTTTATTCAGAAATACACAAATCTATTTAACCTGCTGCTGTATCAATCGAAATGAGAGCATCGATTATAAAGTCTTATTATACAGCCTTAAAATTCTGACTAAACAGCTGGTGATAGTAATGAGTTGTAAAAGATCCCATAGTTCAATGAAAGAGAATATAAAGAGTTGGCATTTCAATATGACAAATAAAGTTTCAAATCATTTAATAAGTGGTTTTGTTTCAACAATTTTGTTGATGCCTTACAGTTGCACACGATGTGATTTGGTGGGAAACACTGAATCTTAACAAAACCATGTTTGTTTACAATGAAAACTCCACAGGGCACCTTTAATCTTCAGCGTCCCCAGTGGCGCCAGAGGATGGAATTACAGACCATTCAGAATTCATATCCCCTGTTACCCAGAAGGCAATTATCCCCCATCCCCTTGGCAGAACAATACAATCAATCACTGTAATTTCATTTGATCCTCTGGCTGCTGCCTGTTTATGCCAACAGAGTAATAAGTTTAATCTTTATCATACGCTTATCGAAAGCATAACAAATAGAGAAGGGCTCTCAAAAAACCTTTGATGAAATGTTATTACGCAGAATGAATCATAGAGATGGGTAAAGATTCGCTTACCAATCTGGTTACTGGCAGGCCTTGCACAGCCCCAAAAAGCATTTCATACTCTAACAAAGAGGAACGGAGAGGGACACATAAACAGGGCAGGAAGCTGTGTGAAGAGCTCTCATCACTACTTCTCGTCTTCTCAAATTCACCCAATAGACTTCAAATTAACCTCGAATTCAGTGCTGGAAACTCAGACTATATATCAGCATTAAGCTTAAGATACTGTTGTTTCTGTCTACTAGTTCATGAACATGATGGGTAATTAAAGCTACAAAATAAACTGAACTGGCTGTGTTGAAAATAAGTGATTAGTTCTTAATCGGTTTACTTTGCTGGAGACAGAAGTTCCTCTTTTCTATGTTTGTTGGATGAATGAATGATTTTCATGCAAAGCCTCTGGTTGCTTCGGGCATGTTTGCTAAAAAGCAGTTGTGAGTCTTTCGTGCCATCCAGAGAGCTCACACTGTTTGGATATTCAAAGACCAGAATGGGCTCCATTATTTAGTGTTAAACGAGGCTCTTGTTTTGATGCAGTACAAATCTTACTGCCGGCAGAGTTTGAACCATAATTAACTTGGGCTGGAAATTAGATGCACTGCTTGTTGTGTGCTAATTGCTGAGGATTTACTGAAGCGAGGGTGGGAGGCGAAAAGAAAAGGAAGAGAAGGAGAGAGGGAGAAGTGTGTTTGCTCCCAGACAAATATAATGCGATTAACAAGCGGTTGCCATTGCAGGGCAAAATTCAGGCGACAAGCAAGATTGGCTTCTTTCCAAGTGACGCTGTGAGGCCTTGCCCATGTGTAAGTGTGCATATTTATCTAAATCAATAAGACAAAATTTAGTGTGATTATAGTGCATTCAGTGGATAATGGCCACTATTGATGACTTGGCAAAAGGATTTAGTGCTTTGAATTACTTTTTTTTCTTCTGTTGAAGACTTATTTTAGCCATTAGAGGTTGCTTGAATATCACATTACCACAAATGACCTCCGCCCTTTGTATCGACTCCATTAAAACACAAAATAACCACAATTCTTTTCTATGCTAGGTTCCGAAACCTGTCAATTACTCTAACCAGCTATGGTAAGTGATTGCATTGAATATTCTCATTCTCATGTTTAGATCACAGTGTAAGTACAGTAGTTGTTCATGGATGGTTCAGGTTTGCAGGGCCTATGGAGAGAAACCAGGCTGAGGTGGAGCTCTTGGACCGAGGAAACAGTACCTACCTAGTACGATACAGAAGTAAAGAATGCAATGAATACGCCATCAGTATAAAGTAAGTGACACAAGGGAGTAATGAATGTTTATTTCTACATTAATTCAAGCACAATTCTCAAAATCATTTATCACAAATGGTAGATTAAGCAAAAAACTTGCAGTCGACAGCAGTCTTGTGGGCAAAAACACCTTGTTGTGAGAAGTGAGAGACAAATGGCAAGAATAATTCCTGTAAACAAAATGCCCACATGCAAATACCATCTCAGAAAAACACTTAATCTGAAAACAAATAGCACCATAAATGTAAATGAGAAGTGCTACAGAAGACATGCTGTGACTCGCTCACGTCAATGAAAAACCGAGAAGCTATGGTGGCTGTTTTGTTATCAGCATCCAGTAGCTGAAGAATGGGAAAAAGTTTGCATTTACTGGTTATTAATAAAATAGACTATGTAAAGCAAATAATAAAAAAAAACAATATTTTAAACGATGTTGGCAAAGAATGCTATTATGTAGCACGTTTTCAAGAACAAATATCAGGAAATTCTTTGGCCTTATAAAACAACTGATAAAAGATAAAAACAAGGTTCTGCAATAGATGCCACAGATCAATACATTTAAAAATATGTTATTATGTCAATATTGAACTTAAGTGTTGCTAAAAAAAGGTTCTGTACGTCTATACAGCATACATCTTTGTTAGTTTCGGTGCACCCAGCAGCAGCCACATTAAAACCACTAATATTTTAAGTGGAAATCATCTTGTACTAAACACACTTGTCAGTGGAGAGATACAAGAAGGAGTAGTGATAAATTTCAGTCCTCAAAGTGGATGTACTGGGAGCGGGAAAAATGACAATGTGTAAGAATACCAAACACTGAGAGCCAAATTACTACAACTAGGTGACAAAGTATTTCCAAACAGCAGGTCGTATGGGTTGTACACGGTTGCTTGTACCTACCAGATATGATCCAAGGAAAGGCAACTAGTGAACCAGGTGATTTGGAGCAAAGATAGTAAGCTCCTACAGATCTCAACAAGGAGCAAATAGTTAAAAACCTTAACGATATGACAGAAAGGTGTCAGATCATGCTTCTTAATGAACAGCTGCATACTGGTTCTAAAACCCATGCTGTGCCTTGTCCAGTACTGAAACCATGGACATGTGAGCAATGGAAAACAAAGTGGACTGGTCTGATTGATCTCATTTTCTTTTACATTATGTGGACGGCTGGGAAAGAGATAGCAGCAGGCTGCGCTGTGGGAAGACGACAGGCTGGCAGAAAGAGTGTGGTGCTTTGCGACCTGGCATTTATGATGTTACTTTGACAGATACCCTCCACCTAAACATTGTTATGCTGCATGTACACCCCTTTAATGACTGCATTATTCTCTGATGTCAGTGACCTCTTTCTGCCAGATAAGGCCTGCTGACATACTCCAAAACTGAGTTCAAGTTGACGGCCTTGACCCTGTATGTCAGTACATATGAGCAGATATGTCCAAAAACAAGAACTTAAACAATCGCCTGCTAATACCATTCCAAATGAGGGGGAGGAAAACTTAGCAGGGCATATGGTTATCTTATTTGAGGTTTAAATTTGATAGTTACAGTTAAATTTTTATCACAAACAATTATTCAATTGACATCATACTGAACTCTGCCTTTGATCAGTGTTATGCTTATATAATTAAGATAAAGGAAGAGATTATCCGGAGTTAAAGAGACAGTGATCCTGGAAAGAAAGGATCCTGATTAATTTGTGATTTACTTCTCAGCGCTTTGAGCTTTAAACAAAATGATCTGCAACTTTTCTGCATGACAAGACACTGGAGGTGCACGAAAATTATATATTTTTCCTGTCTGATTCAAGCAAAGCACACTTATTTTGAAAGCCATCTCTATAAAAACATGGTTTCAGCTCATTTTTGTTTCAGATATGATGTTTGGCTCAGTTCTTTCACCTCTAGTGAAGAGGAATGGAACTTGATCTTATCTTTTTGCCTATGTCACACATGCTCAAGGAGTGCTTGACAGTTTTGTATCATATTATTTAGTACACTTTGGCTACCATTCTTAGAAATGTATTTCAAAAGAAAACTAGCAGCACACTTGAATTGTAGTTATCACATATATCCCTTAAAGTCTCAGCAAACGGTAGCTTTATCTGCAAAACGAGTCCCTATCTATCCCTCTTTTCAAATACAACTCCGTCTATTTAACTTGTGAATATCTTTCAGGCTACATCAAAGCTTGTTCACTCCTTATAAAAAAATAAAAAGGGTTTCTGAATCTCTGTGACCTGAACTGACAGCTGCAAGAGATTATAACGATGGATGGAGCCCTCTGAAATAGTGTTTGGATGTTAAGACTGTTTAGCGAGTGACATACTATTTCAGCCTATTTAGTCTGGCAGACTCATACCGTTACTCATTTGTAGCTTTGATCTACAGGGCCAGTTTCTGAACACTCCAATCCTAATTGCCTGTCTTAGTGCTTAAGATCATTATCAGCATGGCTGTTCGAGATAATGGAGCTTTATACAGAGAGCCCTTACTAATCAACTGGAACTGTCTAATGTCAAACACAACAAGCGGTCAGTTTGTGTGTATGCATGTTGAATGATGTGTATATGCAGCTGTGGGAGCCTATGGAAGAAAAGTAGGACTGTACCTTCATGGAACAGGCCTGATCTGTCTCCATGTGTTATCCTGCTTATAACTCAGCACACATCAATAATGTATTACTTCACATATATTCATAATGTATTAATGAATTTGCAACAAGACCGTATTCTTCCCATCCGTTATAGCCTGCACAAGGATATACACGGTACATCTCCAGAGTAACTTGCACATAACTAAATCGGAGATGTTATACTGTACTTTCAACTGGCTTGACAGCAAACCTTCTTTCTTATTGATCCTGGGGTAGACAGCATTGCTATAGTATATATGCATGCTCTGAGGAGTGTGTTTCAGGGTTAGCCAGAATGTGGGTGGTCCAATGAGGGCAGATTATTGCCTTAAAGTCAGAGTGTAGCAGAAAGAAACGTAGAGTTTGTTGCAACATAGAACAATATGTTATTGACCTCTGTCAAATGTTTATGATTAAAGCTATCAATAATCGGTTAATGGTAGGTCAAAAGTAAATAAATATATAATTACTAGTGTTTACAAATTTCTACACTCCTCAAATAAATCACATTTAATGAAACAAACAAGTTAGATGTGAAAATTAAGAAACAAGTACTGCAGATATGAAACATTTTAACCTCGCATTCTACCCGCGGACTGTGTAAATTTTGATGCTTACATTTGTTATGATGGGTTTTTTTCCCATGAGGCTTCAACCACTGAGCGACATCGCTGCTGCTCCAGCATGCCAGCAGGAGAAGGGGAGACATTCTGTTTGCCACAGCATGTGTTAGTGGACCTGTTGATTCCAGCTGGCTGTACTAAATGTTTAGAAAACTTTCAGGCAACAAATAAAGCTGGTAATCCTGAACTCTCATTTATTATTTTGGTTTTGCACAAAAAGAGTCTACAAAAACAAACAGTAAAAAAAACAAAAAGAAAAAAGCTAATAAAAGTTGTTCCTCCCCAGACAGAATGTGTGTGGGTCCCTGTAAGGTTAAGTTTGAGCTTTAAATGAGGGTCCCACATGAGTTTGTCCACAGTTTCCTAAGATGCCTCACTTTTGTTTGCCCTTATGGGTTGATTCATTCACACGTAAAAATACGATTTTGATAATACTTTTTCAAATCTGAGAAAAACATCTCAAACTTTCTACAAAACGTGAGTAAAATGACGCTTACGGTAACTTCTGTTTTTGTATTAGCCACAGAAGTTAAAAAATGAATTTTATTATTTGTATCTTCCTTTTAAAAACAAATCCTAGACATATACCTTTTTACACAATAAGAAAATCATACACAGAAAATATAGTATACAATGTGTACTTTGCAGTGACTTGCAAGCTTAAGGTCTTTTTGACTTGACCCATAGTACAGCAGGATATGGGGTTGTTACAGTAGCTATCCTCTGGTCATTAGTCTAGTTTTGCTGCAGTTGAGTCAAACTAAATAAGAAATGCAAAAAATCTGTTACCTGAAACATTGATAAGCAGTTAAACTTTGTTTTCTGACTTTAATGAGAGCACAGTTACCAGTCACTAACAAACAGCTGCAGTGTAATATAACAGAGCAATTAAAGACAGCAGAGTAAAAGTCTTTCTGTCTGCAGCTGAGAGGTTGCAAACACAGGCACAGATTGTTACTGCAAGTGTCTGACAACATTGTAGGAATAATTTCAACAGATAGTGTCTTCTGGTCTCAGTTGTCATCTCATTCAGCGTCTGTTTGCACACAAGAGCATTGCATGTCATGTTTCCAAAAGAATTCCAATCTTAATGTTTATTTTTATATAGTCTTACAATAACTGCTTGCACAAAATGTATTTATGCCTACTAAACTTCCAAAGATGTTATAAAGTAAATTATGTCACTTATTTTAATTATATAATTATTTTATTGTATATTATTTAGTGATGCTTGACTCTGTGCAGAACTTTGGAGATGTTTGTTTATTTTTTTAAAAGTGCTTTATACTTAAAGTGGATTGGATTGGATACCATGATTCTATATTTAGCTGATTTATTTGCCTTTTAAATTAGATTATTACCTCTGTTAGATCCAGAGAATATAGAAGAAATACTACCTAAAATTACAGGCAGGAAATGGTGAGAGAAAACAGCAGCAGCTATGTAATAAGATTACCTTTGAGCAAACGGTTGTTTATCCATTTATGGAAAAGCATTTTCTGTAGGAAAAGATGCACTGTTGTTTAATTTCCTGCTTTTATTTGGTTAGCAGTCTTCATTGTGGTCAAAATATTCACTGCAAACAAAATGAAGTGGAAGGTGCTTACCTCTGTAGGTAGGACCAAAAGCCACCCAAAAAAGTGTAAAAGCTTTAAAATATATTTATCCAATTTTATTTTGCAAATACACTTTTGTGTAATTTGGAGGGAGGCTTATAAAATCAGAAATATCTGTTTGTGTACTATGCATTTATTTCTTCTTATACATTACATTAATATATTTTTTAAGCTCTAAATTTGTGTGAGTTATGAAATTGATGAACATAATTTCATAACACTCATGCTGTGACTTGACAGCATTAACACCACACATCCTCATAATGTTTGTTCCCGGTTTAGCCACTACCACTTGGCTACAAAATTTTCCTTTTTTATTAATTGGTTTCCTCCTTTGACATGTTCAAATGTCAAATGCGACAATGACATATTGTTTGTTATGTGACAACTTACAGTAGCCAATAAAGTCTTACAGAAATAGAGAAATACTCTGTGTATTAAGGTTGATGTATCCAGAGTAGCTTTTTGAGATAATGCAAAATAATGATGCAGAATAAATTATTTGTCAGAATATTATGTAGTTTACCTGCATAAAAAATAAATAACTGCAGAAAACTACTTAAAATTATAAGTGTGCATGAGTCCCACTATTATAAACAAATATGTATGCACACAGTTATTGCATGGTGTTCCACTCGGAGCTGGACTTGGTTCTGTTGTATTCTGTTTTTATTCACCTCTATTAGGTAATATTACCCTGACATATGACATACATTTTCAATGTTATGCTTTTAACACCCAGTTCTATATATCCATGACGAGACTCCCCTGTGAAACCATGAGCTTGTGTTGAAGACATCAAAGCCTGGATGTCTTGCCATTTATCTGCTTTAATTATGTTTGGTTGAAGAACCTCTGAGAGTTTTATTTCAATCATATTGTCACTGTGTGTGGCATTACCTTGGCTCCCAGTACTAATGTAAGGGATGTTGGAGTCATTTTGGCCTTTACACACACATATTAAACCAATCGCTAGAGGAGCTTCCTTTCAGAATATTACCAAAATCAGAAGCTCGTTGTCCCAAAGCAGTGCTGAAAAAATTAGTTCATGCATTCATCACATCCAGGCTGGACCGCTGTAAGGCAATTTTAACTGGATGCTGAAGCAACTCACAGACAATCCTCCAGTTGTTCCAGAGCACTGCTGCCACAGTCCTGACAGATACAACCAAGAGGGTTTTTTCTCTCACTTTCTCCTGTTTTAGCTCCCTACACTGGCTTCCCAATAAATTTAGAATAGGAAAACCATTTTTGCAACATCCAAAATGCTTATAAAGTTTTTTGTTTCGAGCATGCAGGTTTTTAAACAGAGTCTAAAAGTATTTTTGTTTAAAAAAGGAAACTATTTATTCAACCGTGTTTTGTGCCTTAGCTGTGCCGCTTTCAGATATTTTTGTGTTTAACTTCACCTATTATCCCATTATCTGTTATTTTAACTTATACTACTGTTGGTGTTTTGGAAAGTACTTTGAAATATAACTAAGCTGGGTTGATTTCAACATCACTGAATTCACTAATCACTAGAGCAGACAAAAGCATAGACCTTCTCATCAAACAAAGCTGCTTTGCTCCGCATGACAACCAACTCGTCCGCGCAGGCAGACCTCCCTGACAGTTCACCATAGAGACCAGATGCAGAAGCATGTATACTTGATTAGCGGCTCATGTCTTATTCGTCTTCCACAGGTTCAACAATAAAGTCAAGCACATTAAGATTCTGACGAAGGATGGAGGCTTTTACATTGCTGAGAGTCGGCTTTTCAAGACTGTTCTGGTAAAGGACTTTGTATGGATTATTTTCTGCCCCACACACACTACTGCATCATTAATGAACATAATCATTTTGCCTTTTGTTCCTTTTGTTTTGTGTATCACTACTACATCTGTGAGTGGTTTATCTTGTCATTTTAATGCTCACTCAGAAAGCCACTGCAGCTTGCAGTTAGAGCCTGCCTGGTGTATTGTAAAACAGCAGCAATTATCCCTCTCCAGTATTTGACATGAGTGGATGGAAAATACGTGTGATATGTTGTGATCTGTTGCCCTGCTTCAGGACAATTTCAGTGTTCTGGGTCATATAATGTCAAGCATCTTGCTTAGTAAACTTTATATGTATCTTTGTATATACTTTTACACAGTCATACACAATACTCAAGTTTTACCCCTGCTTACAGGTGTTCAAGTTATGTTTATTTATTTTTGTTTGTTTTGTTTCTCCCTTGTGTTCGTTTTACACAGGACTTGGTTGAGTACTACAAACATCATTCTCTAAAGGAGGGTTTCAGCAGTCTTGACACCACCCTGCAGGTTCCCTACAGGGAACTGCCCAATGGAAACATGCCCAGGGCTATTACCAAGGCTGGCAGCGGTGAGTCGGCTTCACAAACATCCAGGTTCTTTCCGTGACAGTATATGCTTGACAGGTGGAAATGGTAGAAGTTCAGAGCAGAGCTAGTGCTGGTTGAGGCTGAAAGACACTCAAAGTGTTTATTTTGACCTGTTTTGATGACCAGCTTTTGCTTGCAAAATCAGATCGGAAATAAGATATATGTTTTTTTTTAGGAAGGCAGGAAAGTGTTCCTATATGACAAGCAGAAAGCCAGTGTTTTATTTTTCCTTGTCAACACGTAGGAACAAAACTTATAAGTTTTACTGACTTGAAGTCAGTAAAACATATAAGTTGGAATCCTTATCTCACCTGCTGTGCAGCATTTTGTCATTAAATGCAAACCCATGTCCTCATCATGTATTTAACATATGACACAAGTTTTTACAAATGTACATCTAATCCAAATTCTATTGCATCAAAGTTCAATATTAACAATAATATATTTAAACATGATACTACTTCCACAATCATTGTACAAGTCAGAATTCTGACCATATAAATGTTTCTATGCATATTTCAAATAAAAATATAAAATGTAATGCTTATTTGTCATCTTCAAATGCAAAGACATTAAGTTAGGTCTATGTATTAGTACCACTTATTAAGGTGTGCATAGTAATTACGCAGTTCCATTACTTGAATGCAATATTATTTAAAAAAAGAGGGTTGTGAAAAGTTCATATTGCAAATTATTAAATTAATTGGATGAGGTTCAAATTAACAGCAATATACATCAAACAGCATGTCTTGCTGATGTTGGTAATACTGGGTATCAAATTTAGCTAATTTGCATTAAATAGATATTGTCACATGACAGCCAATTTACACAAAACTAAACCTCTGTGTAATTATTTTATGTTTTCCAATAGATGAGGAAAATGCAGTTAAACTGCCATGTCAGGGGGTCTAGCATAAACACAATGAAACATGATGCTGTGTTGCTGAACTATTGCGTGGTAAAGCAGTAACTCTTAGCCATAGCAGCCTAAAGCATCATCTTTGAACACAACCTGTCGGCACTGACAGGTACGAATATTTGCAGTGCCGTGCTTAAATTCAACAATTTCACTCACTGCATCATTTCTTGCCTTCAGAGACAGAATGAGTCGGCCATTCACTCTGTGTAAGCATGTGGAGACAACAAGAAAGGGGTTTTGTGGAAGGAGATTAGAAGAAGAGGCACATTAGGAATGGAGAGCTTGAGAGGGGAAAATTGCAAATAGAGAGAAATGGACAAGTGGGGGAAAATCAGAGATGGGAGAACTCCAGCACAGCAGAGAAACATGCTACCCTGAGCTAAACACACCGATAAATATAAGATATATAAATAAAAGATATACAAGTGTGCTAACAAAGAGAATTACATAGTGATATTACACCCAGCTGAGCTTTGAATAGAAAATGATACAAAACATCTTCAGATGTCATCTGGCTGATGTAGTTATAAGGTAATTGTAAGGTATTTTTTACCGTCACATCTTTTGTATGTATGCTGATCCATGAAGATGGCTTTAAATAGAAAACAATAAGGAGATGTGGCATATGAGCGACAGAGAACATAAGACAATACAGACAAAGTGAGAAATACAGTGGCTCACAAAATAAAAGGAGCCTCAGCAGCTCACCAGTCTTGGCAGGGAGGTCCCAGTTAGGGCTCAGTGCCTCAGGCAAGCACCAGGAGCCTGCTACTCCATAACGTCACACTCCACAATCTACTCGGCTCTGAGATGGCTTCACAATTTTCCTGACAGGACATGACATTTCACTTGGGTTGGTTGTGGGGAAAAAAAAATACTGTGACAGCTGCCTGCTGACACACACCTGAGGGAATACCCCCGGTCCAACTCAGGGACCATGACTTCTTCCACTAAACTGGAAAAGTTTGCAAATATGATCTGATCTAAAAGAGCTGGAAGCAGCTGGAGGTAAACTGTCTTAACTTAAAGAGAGGCATACGTGTAAACAAGCAGCTGAGGCGATCAGATGAACACTAGAACAAAGTCAAAGTTAGCCCTTTGTGTCTGTTGGATGTAAAATTCTGCTGCTCGTCCCTCTGCCTGTTTTTTGCAACGTCGGTCTCCTAACACATCAGGCTTCAAAGCAGCTCTCTAAGAGGTGCTTTTGTGTATTGCTGCCAATTCAGTGTACTGCCTTTCTTATGAAGCCTTGACAGACCCATCGTTGCCTCAGTACGTTCAGGGATAGATTATTATTGCCTGAAGTCGTCCACCCCCATAGACAGACTTAGTGTGGGCATCATATTCTGTCTGGTAAACAGCCTCTGTAGAAAGACAGATGTCATGCAAAAGCAAAATATAAAGGGTTGAATCTCAAAACACACAACGCATAACATAGAAAATAGAATGCAAAGCTGAGCAAACATTCACAAGATGCACAACAACAGAACAGCCATCAAAACTCTGAAGTAATGTGTTTGGAGAAACCTCAGAGAACATCTTTAATTAAGTCTGACTTGGTACTTTTTTCATGAATATGTGGGAAAGTTTAAGCCAGAAAGCGATTTGCACTGCAATGATCTTTTAATGTTTGTCAAGAAAACTGGTAAAGATTGATATTATTGATGTTGCTGGGATCCAGAGTTTGGTTTTCTTATGGTAATGATAATAGATGGAACAGGACATCTCTATAGAGGAGGTCAAACATCAGTATGTGGAATACAAACCCAACATATTTAACACAATGTATTATTGGAATAATTATGTGGTTGCTTAAAATGAGTTTACTGAATGATGATAATTTTCTAGGATGCAGCTGATTCTTTCCTGGGATCCTCATCATCATATAGACCGGATCTTAAAAACGAGACAAACCCCTGTCCGCATGGTTCCCAAATATTTTTTATCAAATAAAATTGTCTGCTTGCCTAAACTACCTGAAGACATTATTATGGTTGAATTTGTGTAGTTTATTCAGCCAATTGGCATGCAGTGGCTTAGGTCTGTAGGGGGGAAGAAGAAGGCCTGGAATCATATTGTTGTATTAACAGAAGGGGGTGTTTTCTCAGCGTGTAGCTCACAATAGATTTTACATGGGAACAGTCTGTGTCGTCGGCGGTCTGGAATCCTTGATGTCTCCTTGTCAGGGCACCGTGCTGTGCTCAGACTTACACTTACCCACATGCTGTTGCTTTGGCTCACCTGGTCTGAAGCTGGAAAGGTTGCTAATGCAGTATGGCCGTGGGGAAAGTTATGGAAGCAGAAGAAATTAACTGTTTTATGTGATCACAACTTAATCCAAAAACATGGCTGACAGTGTTTAGTAACAGGCAAAATGAAGGGAGGTTTTTAAATGTGTGCATAGACGCTCCTCTCTTACTGAGTTTGCACCAGTTCCTTATTTTTTGACTTTGACAACTTTTCCATTCTCTCTCTCTCCTTTGCCTTCTCACTCACTCTCTTTCTGTCAAACTTGTGTTTACTTTGCTTATGTTCTCTTTCTGCTCCCACTACGGCCTGAACCCCCCCACCCCTCCCATCCCCATCACTCGCTACGTCTCTCTGTAGTTCCTCCTGGCGGCTGCAGCTTTGTTCCTCCCTCATCCTCGCCTTTCTGGTCAGGTACAAGTGCTGCTTTTCTTCTCTCTTTGTCTTTCCCTCGCTGCATGCCCACATTTCCAGGTTTCAGAAGGCACACTGTCTCGTTTTTGTTTTGTTGTTGTTTTTTTCCAATCTCTTAAAACATTTTATTCAATAATGCTGCTTTTCTCATATTACACATAATATGTATGTTTTAATGTGAAGGAATGCAGCCACATTCACATTTCTTTTTATTAAAAAGAGTTATTTCTGAATAACTGGCAGACATGCTATGCTCACATTTAGAATGCATAATGATTTATGCAGGGATATTTAACAAGGGGGAACAAGGTGCAAATCTACCATCACTGATATTTTCATTTTACTAAACCCAACAACATTATCAATTCAGCTAATTAAAAAGCAGCTTTTGTTGGTTTCATTTAATGAACCGTGACAAATATGATGCATAATGAGAATACTTCATTCCACCTTAGGTTGCATTAAAAGTTGAGAGTGGAAACCCAGCAGGATTGGCAACCATCTTAAAATAATGAGTAAATGACCCAAAGGCAAGATATGGGAAGCTGTTTTTTTTTTCTATTTTCATTCTGCTGGCATTAAGCCAAATCAGGATAATAGTTTAATAGTTTAATGCGATTATTTTTTTTGTGTTGTTTTGTGAGTACCTTGGTGCACAATACTGAATTTCCATGCATGTATTGGTGAAGCTGCACATCTTTCTTTGCATGATGTGCCTCTGGGCTCAAGGGAGTGAATGCATTCCTTTCATCCAGCATATCTGCACAGTTGTGTCATCTGTATTTCCACAGATAAGCTAAACAAACCTTTGCACACCTGTGTTCACATGTGATGTGAGCCCTGACCTGCATGTGTAGGAATAATCGTGTGTTACTTGATAAGTGAGGATGCACTGGCTAAGCTGACTTCAAAATGAGCTTTTATTAAGTTCAAAACACAGCTAAGCTAACCTTTGACCTATTGTTTCGAGTGTTCAACAAGCCTCAATCAGCCTGATTTCTAGCAAAACAGAGGAAAAATGCAACGATCTGGATTCTTTTTTCTTTCTCTTTTTACTTGTGTACATAATTAGTATGACTAAGGTTCATTAGTCAAGGTTCTTTTCTGCCTTATTATCAATTGCTATATTCACTTTATTGTGGGTAGTGAGTTTACTCCATGTGAACTTTTTACAGACAAAATGAAAAATAGGAGTATAGTAACATAGATCTGAAAATGAAAGGTGGATGGACAGTTTTGTTGAGCCCAAGTTGCACCATAGTCATCCAGTTCTGTTTTAGTAAATGAACATGCAGGTTTAATTTAATATCTCAAAACAGTGGATTTATTTCTTTTTTGTGGTTTAAACTATCCATCTTTCCCCAACATATGTCCCACGTCTCCATATCATCCCAAAACGCGTGGATTTTATCAGAATGTTGGTAAAATTTGTCTCCCAGTGTTAAGATAAGATTTCTCTCATTCTCTCTCAGTGATTTCTCCTAGAATAGTTGGTATTGCAGTGGCTCGTTATGACTTCAGCTCCAGAGACACAAGAGAGCTTTCTCTCTGCCAGGGAGACATTATCAACATCTACACAAAGATGACCAATGGATGGTGGAAGGGAGAAGTTGATGGCAAGGTAAGTAAATTTCCATGCTGCCATTTGCAGCTCAGGTGGTTACCAAAATGCTTATGGTGTTCAAAATAATAGAAAGGATTGCTTTAAAGCATCTTTGGAATAATCAAACGCAAAATCAAACACAACTGGGAGCTTGTTTGGTGGAAAGCTGATACTGCGGTCACAAAACCAGTATAGAAAGACTGGGATCCAGATGAGTGTGTGTGAACCTCTGTGTTCTTTACAGTGTTGTCATAAAAGTAAATACTGTAGAGATAAAGAATTTAGAGAAGCATAAGGAGCAAATTAATTAGAGAGAAATCTCTATGAGACAAGTGTCAGACTGGGTGTTTTACTGATGATGTACAAAAGGCTTGAATGATAAGATTTTTATTTTTTATATATATATTTGGTGTGACCAAGCAGAAACATCCAGAGCAGAATCCAAAGCTAATTTCAACATATAGCCACTAAATGAGTTCAGAGACTGTAAAACCACATGTGACATACTCAACCTTACTGCAGAAGTAAACACATTTCACAAAATGTGGTTTTTGTCTGTAATTTTCCCTCCAGATAACTATATGGTTTAGGTTTCAGACAGATGAGCTGTCAGTGTCTAGTACATTATTAGAATTTTTTGTGGTTCTTAGTCAGATCTTTCCTTTTTGTGTCACTTGTGGTTCCAAAAATCCACGTTTGTGACAGCGAAAGGATGAACTTTAACTCTTGATGACATCATACTGGATTTTCCCATATTGTGATTATGCAAATAACTTTCTTATTACTTATATTAAAAAATACAACTTGGTCAGCAACACAAAGAAATCATGTAGATATATATAGAGACATATTATATACAATTGACAGGTTTTGCAATAGTTTAAAGAATTTCTTTACCAAGTTTTGATAATTCATAATTTGAATTTTACTTTATATTCAAGTGTTAATTGTTAGATTTTAAAAGCAGTTCCTGTCAGATCAAGCATAGTTTAAATTAATGCATTGATGTCTAACTAACATGAAAATCAGAATAACTTTGAAATGGTCACAAGATATTTTCCTCAGTAACTGTGGACCTTTGTCTAATGTCGGTCCAGATAGCCATAGTGCCATACATGTCAGTGGACACAAAGTAATTAGGACTTTAAGTAAGGATGGCAACGTATGATGGCGCAAAATTCAAATGTCCGCTTGATTTGTCATTGTGTCTCACGATGGGAGTAAATAAACACATGTCCCTTGGATTTGTGCAGAGATGCAGAAAGTTCAGATAGATTCTAATTCTTTCAAGCTTTATTGTAATAATATTAGACCTAATATTTGGATATGATTCAGGTTGTTCTCTATTGTGCTGCTTCTCAGGTGGGCTGGTTCCCCTCTACATATGTGGATGAAGATGACTGACCATGCTTTGTGGATAATGTCCATTCAGCATTCTTTCAAAGCTGACCACCTTCAGCGTGTGCAAGTTTGTTCTGCCTTTCCCAGTCATGACTAAACTCCCAGACTTGGACATAAGAGGAGGTTGCAGTGCCCTTAAAAACCCTTTTTTCTGCCCTATGATAAACTTTCACACAAGAGTGGAAGTTGTCAAATCAAAGACTCAAGGAGTGCCACGCCATATCTTATCCCTCTGCAGCTCTGTCTGCGCCCACTGTGAAGAACATGTGCTGCACCTGGATCACCCTCCCCTCTCACCGTCTCTTATTATTGATGACTCCATTGGCTGGTTTTAGGACTGGTCCTCACTGTCATCATGTTTCGACACCAGGAAGGCTCAGTCACCAACTGGAACACAGATCCTGCTGACAGTGCACTGCTCAGGTACCCTACCAATTTGAAATGCAATCACTAAGGAGCTTTGATTGCTGCTGGAACATTGAAGCCCTCTTGACTTTCAAACAATTGAGTTCAGCTTAATAATAATAATAACTTGAGCTGGGTATACACTTTTGTTAAATACAATTGAATAAAACGGATGAAAAGTTTTTAGTATTACAGCATTATGGACGGATTTATCTGTATGTGTATTTGAGCTTTGACTGTTAATAAAAACTTGACTTTGGACTGTTGACATGGGTCCAAAATGTGTGGAAAACACTTATTTCAATTCAAATAGTTGACAGATTGCTGAAATTTGTCACTGATTAAGCTGTTTCACCAATATCAAATATTTATTCATATAACATTTTTTTACATTTGTACCATCATCTTTGTTTTTTTACTCTTATTATTATTAAGGTTTGAGTGATCAGTTCCTAAAATCGTGTCTTTTTATTCCTGACTAGGTTATACAAAGAACACTTTCATTTTTCATTCATACATACACAGAGAGACCACTATCACTTCGTAACACACCAACACACACACCGCTTGTACTTATTGAAGGACACCTGACACACTGAAGAATGGGTGGATAATTGCTCTTGTACCAGAGATTTGTCTTGGTGGAGAAAATTAAAAATGCATTTTAAAATATTATGCAATACTGCTATGTTTTGAGAAATACAATTAGAAGCACATTCCATGATAAAACTAAATGAAGCCAAAAAAAGTGCATGTGTTGTCTGTATTGTATTGGAGGTATTGGTCTATACCATACTGCAAGTTCTTTCATCTTTTCAGCGTTGCACTGTGCAAGCCAGAGTCTTTTTGCATTCCACAGATTTTGTGTTTACTTCAACTCTTTTTAGTTTCACAATGAGTGATTCAAGGGTGATGTAACAGCTGTTCACTGGGTTGCACAAGAGCAAGGTAGCACGTTAAATGATGAGGTTTTCCTTCAAACGTTCAGACCCTGCTAACCATGTATGTGGCATCAATATTTAATAAAAGCATACTCTTTGAATTGTACTTTTGAAATTCGATTGGCTATTTTTCCCTCTTCAGACAAATGTAATATTGCATTAACAAAGGCAGTGCAGTTGCATCACGAATCACCACCATGTCTCACATGATTGTGGAGGTGCAGTGGAGAACTGGCAGTCCTCAGATAATGGCTAAACAGAAAAGAAAGACACCTGAAGGCAATTACAGTGCAGGCACATATGAGCTCTGAAAAGTCTTTCTTTTCTTAGTAAATGTGCCTTCCTAACGTTAAACACAACCCTGGATACCATTCCTTTCAGTTAATTTATATATATTTGCAACACAGATTCCTTAGTTGATGGCTACAAGAAAGACCATATTAATGCTTTGTGCAGTTTTCAGGGGGGCAGTGACATTTTTTAGTTTGGCATCAGAACTGAATCACTGCTTTTGTAAAACAGACCTCCAACATTTTCCTATTGATCCTTTGATCCAAATCATAAACTTAGCTATAGCATGGGAGGAATGGCTCAAATAAAGCAAAAAAATGTAATAAAAAGAAGTTTTAATTAGGGATGCACTGATCTACTCTTTTGGGGTTCCGATCCGATACCTGACATTTGGATATCTGCCGATACCGATACTTGCCGATACCATAT
>JBAMHV010000008.1:18728000-18758070 GCA_037177535.1 Pseudomugil gertrudae
TTACAGGGTTGTGTTTAATGTTAGGAAGGCACATTTACAAAGAAAAGAAAAAATAAGTAATGTATAAATATAATACAATAATAAATAAAAAGATGGGTGACATTCAGTTGCTCTGCAAGCAATGATGGCTGGAAAATGACTTTTTTGGGATGTACTTATTACTCAATGCATTACCACAAATTTAGATTTGGTTTTATTTATCCAGGTTAATAATTAGAACACATTTGCTGTCAGTCAGCATCCTTATTCTCTAATCTTAAAAGCAAGACATCTTCATATTAATGTGACTGTTGTTCTAGACAAGGAATAATAAGCCTAAGTATACCTTCTGTTTTCTGGAACATACCAACACATGTCACAGCTTTATTGTGTTATTCTAGTGGTTGATCGTGGCAGCTTTTCTCATATTCTTTTTAAGTTCAGTATCAAATAGATTTTAGTTAGTATTCCTATCATTACATTTTAATCTGTTGGTTTTGATGCTCTGACTATACTTTCTTCATTGCAATTCTCTTTCAATCAGCTTTAAAACTGATTCATACACTCTTCATTACCTTTTGTATTAAGTCAACAGTTACATTCATATATGAGAATGTATTAATGCACACAGCAGTGCATAGTAAAACATTGTCAGTATTCTGCTAATGTAAACAGTCCCTCAGGCTGACTTTTCCCCCATACTGCTCCGCAGTGTCTCTAATGACCAAACTCGGCAAAAGGAGGACTCTGTTGTGCTAATAGTAAAACTCTCGTCACAGAGAGGTTGAAAGAATGACTCCCCTAATACTCTTCCTCTTCTTAATCTTGCTGTTCCTGTCTTAGCCAAAGAGATGAAAGGCAACAACGGGGGAAGTTGGACAGCAGCCAGAGAGAGAGGAGCAAATGTACAAGGTTGCATGGAGTAGATAAAGTACATGGAAAAAGAAGATATGTAAAACGGAAGAGGAATGGGGGGAAGAGGGGCAAAAGGCTGTGAAAGAGAGAAAGAGCGTCCATCATAGTTTTCATCTGTCTGAATGATCGCTTTAACACCAGCCTTTGCCAGTCATCCCTTCTGAATCTCTGGACCGGGAGTTAAACAGAGATTTAGTGAAAACTGAAGCAGCCTTTAAATACTCTCAGTCTCTCTTAAAAGAGCTTGGCTCTCCAAAAGACTTTATCTGTCAGATTTATATTCAGCTGCTGACTCGTGATAATCAACAACTGTTCAGTATCATGAAAGAAACCTGAGCTTTGTGCCTGTATAACAGGAAACTTTTGTGTACCTTTCCCTTTAAACAGGTAAAGTACATTATAATGTCAAGTTCAGTAAAAAAAAGAATTACGTAAAATATTGCAAAAACTATATTTTTTGTACAAGGTACTATAGTACTGTCCAACTCTGTATGTCAAGTTTGTTTCTGTGTAACCTTGGATTGGCTGTCCTTGAATACTGAATTTCTGTCCGGGATGAATAAAGTACTTTTGATTTGATTTAATTTGATTTAAATTCAGTGTTAACAGGATTTCATTTAACTTGACATTTAAGGGAACGTCCATCCATCCATCCAGCCAATCCCAGCCGTCAACGGGCGAGAGGCGGGGTACTCCCAGGACAGATCACCAGTCCATCCAGTCTTTTAATTGTATGGATGAAAAATGAATGAAATGAAAAATTGATCCCAGAGAGAAATTCTGGTTGGTCAAATTTAGTAGAGAATGCAATGGTAATGCAAATGCATATGGTTATGGCTGAAAATCCTACCATGCTGTTACAATTCAGGACCACCAAAATGAGGCAAATTGCTTCAACATAACTTCAGGTTATTATTGCCTGCATAGAACACACCTGTGATCTGTACAGACGAATTTAAACATGTAAAATAAGTGACATTTGACCATTTAAGGTGATGTAATCATATGTTGTTTATAGACAGTAGTAGCATGATTGTGTTTTTATGTGAAGTCAACAAAATAGATTAACACCAATGTTGCCTGTTTCAGTGAAGTGAGAATATTTTCTGAGTGTTAAAGGAATGAGGTAGAGAATGTAAAAACAGGACCACCTCCTCCCTCCTGGCCTGGATGGTGTTGCTAAGTCTCTATGAGAACTCTATCATTGCTACCCAGCAATTAAGATCTCGCAGATCAAAGCAGTCTAAATGAGCTAATCCTCAGAGAACTGCTGCTCTCTCCTCTGTCTATCTCTTTCCCCCCTCCCTGTCTGTCTCTTTCTCACCCTAGTTACTTCCTCTTGACTCATGGCACCATGTGCTGACTGTGCTTCTAAATGTAAAATGGTGGATAAACGTGCATTAATGGGTTACGCTTTCATATCCTTAACACCAGTTTGCATAGTCTGGGGAAGATACTTTCAAAGGTCTTAAGATGTAATTGATGATCACTAATCTGTAGCAATTTTATGTGATGCCCATAAATAGTACAACTGAATAAAGTAGCCTAACACGAACCAATGAAGGTTTTATCAGCACAGATATTTTATGCAATGTTTGCTATACAAACAAGTCCAGGTCTGCTTTAAAACATATGGTGAAACAACCCTTTTATGAGCGTAGTGACTTAGAACTCGGAAATGCGTTAAAGCGAGAGACAGCTTTGAGGTCAATAGTTGTTCAAAGGAGCGTGACGCTGCTTGCTGCTTAGCAGGTCGGTTATTATCATAGTAAAAGCAGAGCATCTGCCTGTGACTCCCGGGGACAGGTTTAACGAGGTGGTGCTGCATGTCATGGGAGTCTCTTTGGCAGGGTCTGTCTTTCTCTCATCCCTCTTGCTCCATCTTTCTTTCCAAATGTCTCTCTCTTTCTTTCTCCATTCCCTTTCTCCAGGTCTGCCAAACAAGGATGTCCATGTCTGCTGCTGCCGCTTTCCATCAGGGAACTATTGTTTCATGGGAGCCCTTTGTGATGAAGGCTTCTCCCATTTTTCCACCCCTCTGTAACTTGATTCTCTTTGTTTCTTTGTGCCCCTTGTCTGCCTCTACACAGTCTCTCCTTGTGTCCCTGTCAATCTCACTCTTTGGCTGTATGTCTGTTTACCTTCATTTGCTTTGTACTTGCTATCGTTTGAAGATTTTGTTGCACCATCACCTGTGCCTTTTCACTCTCCATTCCTTGGATTCAAAAGTACATCAGTCAATATTGTTTTGCTTCACATGGAAAGCAAAAATGTCAGACTGAAGATAAAGCCAAACAACAAAGGAATTGTTTATTTTTCTAATTATTTTTTGTGTGTCAAAATAATGATCTATAACTGCAAATCAGCCAATAGCCTGACCACTGTGTTACATTTTACTACCTGGTCGTACTGTTTAAACTGTAGGTGTATGTTCCACTCTAAAAATATTCCATCCTAGATATTCTAAGATTTTCCATTCTAGATATTACACTCTAGAGTGTGCCGCTATATGTGGCTGCAAATTGTGGTAGCTCTGTATTACCTCATGTGAGTTTTGTAATACAGGCATCTTTTTTTTAAGACATTAACTGTTAATTTGGGTTTGTCCAGGAAGATTTTTCATGCTGGTCAGAGGTTGCTGCTACACGAAAGTTTTCTGCATATTTTTTTTGCTCTTTTAATACTTGTTTTGGTGAGTCTCCATGGCAACGAGACTTGTTTACCACTGGGATCTACTGATAATGCTCTCCAAATTTAAGCTTATCGGTCAAATAACCCTTCAAATCCCAATGGAGTTGAAAAGAAAGAGAAGAGGAAGCAGGGCAGGAGTGAGGCAGAGAGAAAAACGGTGGAAATTTAAACAGCTTCTTTTAACTGATGTGATGGGTACCATAAGATTGCTAGTTAGATTGCTAGCTAACTAAATTGACAAATTCCAGGTGCTAACTAGGTCTCAGAAAGAATACAGAGAGTGCAGTTTTATGCGCTTCACTGAGACATGGCTGCATAAACACATCCCAGACTGTAATGCGTCTGTACACAGCTTCAAGACGGTCCGTGTATAAACAACTCAGCGGAAAACTAAAGGGAGGTGTATTTGCAGTGCTGGTTAACCAGCGTTGGTGTCATCCTGGACATGTCACTGTTAAAGAGAAAAACTTTTTTTTTAACATGTCTTGTCCAGCATTCATGCAGGCAGAATGATGGTCTGCCTGAAAGAGAAAATCTGCACAAGATACATCAAACTGCTTTGCCAGGCTTCAAACACAACATCCAAACATATTTGTGGCGATCTCTGAACATTTTAACAACACTTCCCCCTCTGCTACTCCACCAACATTCCAACAACGTTCCACCTACAGCTGCTCCACCAGAGAAAATGAAACGTTGGACGTATTTTATGCATATATTAAAAATGCATACAGCTCCTCTGCTGACCTGGTTCTTCTCACCTCCTCCTACAATCCCATTGTTCAGTAACAACCTGCCATTAGAAAGACTATTAAAACCTGGTCTGATGATGCTGAAGATGCTCTGAGAGGATTCTTCAAGGCTACTGACTGGAATGTCCTCTGTGAACCTCATGGAGATGACATTAACACCTCGACTGAGCGTGTAACAGATTATATAAACTTCTGTGTGGACAGCACCATTCCAACAAGACCAGTGAGGGGTTCCCCAGTAACAAACCCTGCATAACCACTGTCCCAACAAAGCTGCTGAATATTTTAATTTTCCTCTGGGATTAATGAAGTATTTTTCATTTCATTCTTTCATTTCATTTTATGTGAGTGTTAAGTTATTTTTTGCAAAATCAAGATTCTTGTAACATTACGGGGAAGTATAACTACTGTCATCCTCAGCTTTCTATCTCTCTAATCTCTGTACAAAGTTCATCAATTGGAGGTCCACTGATCTTAGATACTTGTGAAAATTAGTTTTATAATACACAGATGAAACTTTAGTTTTTAAATATGATTATCATACCTTATAAGAGGCAAAGTATGTGGCAGTCACATTTTTGCTTAGCACCCAGCGTTCTGCAAAATGAGTATCCAGGAGAAACAAACTTCTATATTGAAGGCAGACAGTTGGCAGAAATATAGCTATATGACATGGTTGAAGTTCAAGGCTGCAGCGCCATGGGTAGGACCAGGTTTTGCTCTTTCAAAATCAGAGATTTATGATTCAAAGGGCCAAAATCATGATGAGGTTAACACAGTTGTCAAGTTTAATTGGGGGGACTACTAAACAATATTTTTCAAATACACAAACTATCATACTATCATGTTTTCATGCCAATGTCAGACAGGCTTTAAGTTTACTAGAGGCATGTTAAAATGTTTAATAATCCATCTAATTACATCCTGCACAGGGTTGTCTAAATACTGTAGTCTGCGTCTTATACAAAACATGATTATCCATTACCACTTTTAGTAGCCAGTATTGTATGGAGATGGTTTTCATAGTCAGAGTTACAGATCTGGAGTCATTTAATAAACAGTAAGTGTTGACTCTGTTATTCAATATAGTCTAATTTCTTTGGATAATGAAGTAATCTTTGACACATTCTCCTGGTATGATAAGTAAGTCTTTTTAATCAGTGTATTCCAGGACCATGATGGAAATAAAATGATCAGGATGAACTTTTTTCTTCTAAAAGTTCAAAAACCCCAGAACAGACTTGGTAATGCTATTCCAAATCTTTTTTTCTTTATTCTGTAGATAGTGTTGTGATACAAAAATTTTTTTTAACATGGTATGAGCGGCTTTTGATGCCAATCCCATAAAGGGCTGATTTGCAATTTAGGTGTGGCACTGAAGGCCAGAAATGCTGGACTTGGCATGGGGGGGGGGGCATGGGGGATGACAGCTGTGATCGTGTGTGACACTGAATGGGATTACCATATGTAGCTGGAGAGCCGATTGCTGCCCTGGATTGTATTGAAATGAGAGGACATCAGATTGGTTTGTGGACGTGACATGCAAGCAAATTTTCTTTAAAGCATTCGTTTGTCTACAGAATACAAAACCGCGCTGTTTGAAGCTGCTGTTTTCAATAAAGGATTTCTGTTCTGATATAATAGTAGTTTTACAAAAACAGATGACATAAGATTGAAACATTTTAACATCCTTCATTGGGTGAGAACAGAGCGGATCCCCTGATGAGTCTGTGGGCACTGCAGCGCAATCGTGAGTGAAGGAGAAATCATTTCAATCATGTTCCAGCAGAGGCAGCTTAACTTTGTCTTTGTTCTGTCTATTGATTCAAGTGTACTCGGGCTCTGTGTGCCAAACTAGCAAGCCACCCACCAGCTGCCCTTGCAATGTCAGAGATGTGAATAGCAGCATATAGCCACAAATGACGTACTGCTCCAACCTCCTCAGATGTACAGCTCTGTCACACATGTAGCTGATACACTTTTTAAAGTTGGAGTTGAAAAGGTATTTTGAATAAAGAAGATATACAATCCTGTAAAGCAATTCAAATGGTTAACTAATGTTGACTGCAATTAGTTAGTGATGATAGTAACAATAGTAATGAATTAACAATATTCATAACAATATGATAGGTACTAATTATTTTAAATAAAATATATACAATATATACAATGTTATATACATAATGATTTGTTAGATATAGAACCCGGATAATGGAGTTGATCTAGAGCTAGAAGTGATTTCCTGTGGTTGGTTTTGGTTTGATAATTCATTCTGGTGGAAAGATTATATTCCAGAAAAAGCATCTGTGACTCACCAAAGCCTCATGAAATGAGTGTCCACGATTGTTTAACTTGGACAAAGTCTTCCTCCCTGACAGTCAAACAGTGACCAAAACCAATTGAGCACTGTCTGGAACACGTATAAAAGATCTCAGTCGACTACAAAAATAGAAGATCTAGTCCAGTTTGTTGTCAATATGTGCACCAAGATATTTGTAGTCCAATCTAATGGTTGGACAAGTTTGTTTCCAAAGAACCACAGTCTTGCAAGCTTCAGATGTTTCCCTGCCCTGATACACCAGATTTAAATGCAATGGGTCCAACACTTTATCAAGTGCATGTTCAATTGAATCAGGTGTGTCAAATGTTGGAACTTGCAGGACTGCAGCTTTTTAGAATTCGTGGCCATCTACAGATCAATCCCTTAGATGAAAACAAGTCACACATAATGTTGTCTGTCTATCAGCTCATTAACAATCCAGGAAACAAAGTGACCCGCCACCTGCATTGCTATCAACTTCTCATCCAGGAGAACATGACTTACTGCACTTGCTGGTTGTTTCAGGAGTAAGTTGACTGGAACCTCAACCACAAATCTGGATTGATATGTAAACTAAAGTAGACCAAGAAGTGGTCTGACCATAACTGGGCGATTCCAGGATTAATCTCCTCAGTTTCCATTATGTGAAGTCAGTTTAAGTCACTTTAAGCCACTGAGATGCACCATGTCTTCTACATAATTATGTGGAATTACACTCATCCTGAATACATTGTGAAGAAATCTGAAAAGCTGTCTTTGAGATTTTTGGACACCACCAGGACCTTAGACTTACCTGTGTGGAGTTGTATCAGCTGTCTTTGAACGTGGTCAACGGACACAGTGGAAGTGACAGATGGGGAATGGGCAGGTGGGAACAGAGGTGTCAGGTTGAAGAGTGAGGAAAAGGAAGTCAGAGGTGCAAATAAGAATCTCACTGCGGTTGTAAGGTGAGGGAATGGGGATGCCATCTCCATATGCCTCAAAAAATGCCTGCCTATCTGTCAAACCTCAAAACATCCCCACAGTGCCTCACAAGCCAGCTTGGACCATGTCTTTATTCTAGCTGTGGTCCCTGGTTGTCCTTTCACAGGACATTGCTGATTTGCGTCCAATACACAGGAGATATGTGTTTATATACATGCATGATCTTGGGTTGCAATTGATGCTCAGTCTCTTTTGATCGTCTAAGAATACAGTGCAAAATAATTTACAGGTTAGTTTTACTCATTTTGAAGTTGATTTTAACCAAACGGCAGGGTCTGTTGAAATTTCCACCTGGGAGTAAGATCACGTAGGCCTCGATTTTCTGTTTAAAACCAAACTGTGTTCAGAGAAAGCTTAACATATAAAAAAATAGCAAACAAAACAAAATGTGTTGGTAAAGTCTTACTAATTTTGAACAACCTTGTAGTACTATTTGACAGAGGCCTGTATTACTAAGCATTATTGACATACCCCAGATTTCTCTGTTTCCTGGGTGGATTGACCCAAACATGCCAGGATACATTATACTACTAAGCTGGTTATCAACTCGGTAACTCAACCCAGGGTTTTCCAATTAAGATTAGTGTGCATTTGCATTAAAGGGATGGTGTTTGGTGGTTCTGACTCATTTCAAGCATGGACAAACGATGCAGAGCAGTGTATTTTACCATGGAGGAGCAGACTGTTATTCTTCAAAAATACAAAGAATTTAAAATGAATTTAGGCTAAAAGCAACACTGTTGCTGCAGCAAAAGCCAGGAAGGAATGCTGCAGAAAATTACCAACTAATGCGTAAATTTGTCAGATTATCTAATATTATTCAGTAGGACAAAATAAACTGACAACTCTCAAATCACTGCATTACAGTATAAACATTTCTGGGAATGATTTATTTACATCATATTTCCCAGTTCTTTCAAGGATCCGGTCCCATGTGTTGGAATTTCAATTCCTCCATTATGAATGCACAGACAGTAGCATTCCATAACTCAGTGGTTCTGTACTTATGTCATATGTGAAAAAAATTATCACTATTATTAACCTCCATTTTAGAAGTAACCTCAGTGGAGCTTGGCTTGGAACCAAGTAAAGAACAAATATAAAAACATAATTCAGAGCGGTCAGTGACAAGGCTTTATTACTGTATCTGTTGTATGGATGAAAGGAGCACAATTCATCCACAGATGCTCCAACAGCTGACATACTGTATGTATCTCAGCCCATTTATTGAAAAGCTGTGCCTTTGGTACAGTATGTCATCAGAAAAGTCCAACAGGGTTGGATCTGTCCCTAAAGACTCTCTCCTAAGTGCTCCTCTCACTATCAGTGCATCAATGCCAACAGGATTTTCTAAAAATAGGCAGGTAATTTTTCATGAGATCTGATTGGTTAGGAGGTGGCGCTTTTATACCCACTATTCTCTTATCCAGAACATAATCTTCTCTGGAGCAGGTTAGCCGTTTAGCATTTGTTGCTGTGGTGAAACAGCTTGGTAAGAAGTGAACCAGCGTCGTAGTCCAGAAAACCCAGAGTTAACCCTGAAGTTACCCCGATAAGAGGAAATCCAGCTTTGTAGTACAGGCCTCGGATGTTCCTAATTACATCTAACCCTAACATCTAATTTTCTTATGATCTGTCTTTGATATGTTGCAGAATAGTTGTAATTTAGTGAATGCAAACATTATGCAAAAGGAGGTGTAACTTTCTCCAAACAGAAGCTAACATTTGCAAAGAAACTTTCTAAAGAAACAATCTGACAAGCAAGGAAATAAATACATAAATAAGAGTAGCTTAGGATTCCAGGCAGCATTTGCTCATTGAGGAAGGCACTGCTGTTCAAAGAAGTAGGCCTTTATAGAAACTGCGACTCTGTATGTAGCCAGGGTCCCATTCTTTGCTTTTTTGCAGTGACAGTTGCCCGAAGAGCTCAGGCGAGTTTAGTGACAGGGTCAAGGAAAACTTCGCATCACAAAAACAGAGTTGGGATTGAAAAACAAATGAGGACCTGCATATCTTAACTTGGGTTCTCAGAAGAAAATGTAGATAAACATCTCTGAAATCCATGACTCTCTGTTAATAGATGCTACATTTTTTTAATATCACTTGATTTAAAACAGTCAGGGGAGGAAAAAACCCAAACCGCTCCTTCTATTCCTACCTTTAGCATAAGGATAATTAACATGATGCAGGGCAACAGTGGCAATTAAAAAAAATTTAACAGTTTACAGAGCTATTTCTGTCCCATAACAGCATTGCTTGTATACAGTGTGCAAGTTCTGCCTCTTAGCTTCACATAGAGCTGAATATTGATATTGATTTACTAATAAGCTGAGTGCTCCAGATGTGATGCTGAGCCTCCTCTTTCTCAGACACTGGATACCCCATGTCTTCTGTTATGTAACTTTTTTTTCGGTGCCACCAGTGCTGACAGTGGCAGAGTACAAGGACTTCTTGTGTCTAAAAGGGTCCTCCTGAAACCCCCTCCTGGGTCTCAGATATGAAAGGAGGAAGGACAAGGACTTGCTGTGACACAGAACAGCGGGGGACACAACCAGTGAACAAAATCTGGCCTTCTATTTATGCTCTGAATTCAACCCCTTAGAAAAAATCTGTATGCTATTCCTACAAAATCAAACCAAAACAGATCAATGGCTTAAAACATTCTACTCAGTGCACTTTTGAGGGAATTTATCATTCTCTATTTGATAGATAATGAAAGCATAATGCTGTAATGTCCTAAAAGTGTGCTACTATGCACTATAAACTTAACATTCATTTTCACCATCAATCATAATGAAATATTTTCTTGCATGGTTTGCATGACTTGTCAACCTAAATCTACCACCAAACCTGAAATTTCAGTTCATTTTTATTAGCTGCAGTGCATGGCATACGATTGATTATCAACCCATTCTCACTCCCAACTCATCACATATTAATTCTTGGTCTGGAGTCCACTGGAAAATTATTTCCCCCATATAGTATCAATCACATAACATGTTTCTATAGCAATGTGGAAAATGCCAGCACTGTAGACTAGAGTAAAGAAGTATGCTGAAACCTAATGAGAATATGTTGACTGATCCTCAAGTGGCTAAAAATGTATGTTATGCAAACTGCAGATGTCATGGATCCTCATTTGTTGAAAAGGTTGTGAGTGTCATTTCAGCACTACTATGATGAAAAGGATGATGATATGAATTGAAAGTCTTCTGGTAGAAAACTGCATTGGGGTTGTGATCCGGTGAGTCACACAGAACCAAACACATTTCCCTCTGGAGTGGGTGATTTTAAGGTTGTTGTGGGACTATATGCTGGATGTCTTCAAATTAACTGCAGGTCTGGGTGTGTTTTAGAGTCAGGTACACAATAAAATGACACAATCAATGCAAAAAGTGAAAGGAAGATTACAATACAACCACAAAGCTGGTGGAAACTCATTAGAGCTTTGGCAATATTCCTGTTTTTCATATTCATTTTAAGGTGGGGAAAGGAACACAAAAACTAAAATGTGCAGGAGAAAACAGTAATGTTTAGAGAAACAATATATGTGGGCTGGAGCAGCATTGATAGAAAAGTCCTGCACATATGTAGCTGCAAGAAGAAGGCTAACATTCTCCAGGAAGAAAATGGTAGCCTATTAATAAGTTTGTGTTGGCTAGCCAGAGGGCTTTTGGAAAAACAAAAGGTTTTATGAATGGATGAAATCAAGTTAAAACTTTTTGTCTTGATGAGTGGCTTTATGTTTGGAGGAAAGTAAACACTGTCCCCCAGCAATAAAGCTTTATTTGAACAGTGGCTGATTATTCAGTTCATTTTATTTAGAAAATTTTTTTAAATATGCCAGAAAACAACTTATTTTCCAAAAGTCTTTTTTTTCTTCCTGCCCTATGGTGGAGGTAGTCTAAGAGCAGAGCCTGCACATGAACTGTTCTCTCAGTGAAGCTCTGCAGCCAGACTGTTTTGGATCCTTGTGAACAATACATGCAAAACCTGCAACACAAAGGTTCTCAAGGACCACTGTTTCTGTGCTTGTGGTATTCAATTATCTTCTCTTTGTAGATTGAAGCACTTATTTGAACTGCAATAAATGTACTTTAATAATCCCAATTATGCAATGTGTATCAAAACAGGGGACTTTTTAAATAAAGATAGGCCCATAATGCCCCTCAGCTTAATCAGGAGAGTTACTTCGGTAACTAGAATGCAGAGTTGATTGATTACACCATTTACTGCTTACAGCAGCAAATAAAATAATAAGTTAAGTCAGCTCTAGTATTTAGCACTATGTAACTTTCTGACACATTTTCAAAGCACAGTAGATTTGTTGCGCAGCACCTTGAGAAACTGCAGTTCATACTTTTTTCTTATAGATGCTACATCTTTATTTACACACACTGTATAACATGCGAGCAACTGGATATCTACCTAATGACTGTTTTGGATGCACATCATGACTAATTACTTAAAGAAATACAGGCTGAAAAATACAGGAAAAAAAGAGAGAAAGTGACAGAGCAAGAGATAAGACAAGATCTGACTGATTAACTGGCTGGAGAGAAGTTAGAGGTAAGATAGCATGCTAGATAGATGCTAAATTAGTTGTGCTAGGAGGAATTCCACTGAGAAAATCTGGCAAAGGTCCTTAGCCCCTTTGTAGCCATTCTTTTTGTACATTTAGTTGAGAAAGGATGGATCTTTGAGAGTCTAAAAACAATAACAGTTTAAAGAACTGAGATGCTTGCTGCACTGCTTTATTATATTAAGCCTTCAAAACCAATTTTACACTTCTATGTTTGTGTTTCCGAATGCTTAGTCATCTTCAAACCCACTTAACATGTTCATTCGATCGCTATGATACACCTGGAGTAAGGACTTTACCTCTGCTCTGCTCTAATAAAGCTCATACACTTAAATGGTTTCGATGGTCAGAACTTGCACAAAGGTGTGGATCACCCAAAATGACTTGTAATGCTTTAAAGAGCCCAATGCACACAGACACTGACATTACTTATTTATTCTTTACATGAAATTAATGGACAGTCATATAGTTGCTTCTTGTGTTTTCTTGTTCAGGTGATCATACACGTTTGCTTTTCTCCCAAAAATGTCAAAGATGCTTAGGAAATGATATCAATCCCTTGCTATGGATTTTACACAGTGGAATGACACATTTCAGTCACGTTATTCTGGTTGCCAAAACACGACTTCCTGTAAAAAAAAGGCTTCTCTTTTCCATCACAGAAAGTGTCATTTAATGAGAGGCACTTACATAAAACTCTTGCACAATTAGGTGTTTCATGACAACCTCGGGAGTAAAAATTAATCTCTCAAATGAAATTGGTCTCAGTTCTCAATATGTCACCCAGTGGGATGCATCTTCATTTCTATTCATTGACCCTCCATGAATTAAAGCTCATTTCCTGAACGTGCAGCTTTGTGGTGGCTCCCACAGCAGGACGCAGGCTTTCAACTGTACCACCTCAGGAAACCTTTCCCTCTTTCCATTTGATTCAAGGATTAGATGTGATTACAGATTTGAGCTGGACAACCTCCGCCAGAGCCATGCAATCTTCTTTTCTCTTCTTGCAAAATTTACATATCATTGATGGGATTTTCGGCTCGAGATACCTTGGATTCTCCCGTGTTTCGTGAGCACAACAGGGATATATTACAGCACAGGCTGATATAACATTATCAGCAACCAGTGCTCCAGTAAAATGGTCAATGATGGGAATTGACGGCTTTTAGAAATCCTTTAAAATGACATTCAGGTATTGTCACTGGCTTGCACCAATTACAAATAACAAACATATCCTACACATCTTGTCTCCAATGTCGTGTTACTACCTAATAAAATTACAACTTTTCAACAACAAGACAAAGACATTTTTTTTCTTTTGCGCTTTGGTGGAAGTGTATTGTGTGAGTGCATATGTAAACATAGTTCTGACAGCAGCTCTCTAATGAAGAGAAGCATGTGCCACACAAGCAAAAGAAAAAAAAACTACTTCCAATCTCCTTACCCACCCATAATCAACATCTATTGTAGGACAGGAGGACAGAATAAAAACAAATAATAGCTCTTTTTGTTTTTTGAGTAGTCATGAAAATATCTGTTTTATGCAAAATTAAATACAGTTACAGTAAGTTACAACCTTTTTTTTTCCTCATACAGATGAGCTCAAGCAAAACCTTAAGCCTCTGAAAAGAAAAGACATGACTGGTACCTGTTGGGGATCGATCAGTAGTAATACACATGTAGCATTTGGCAAAACAATGGACACCCTTCAGCAAAATAAAGAAATCACCAGGGTCACTAAAGCACAGGAAGATGAGTGTGAAGAAGTGCATGGAGGGAAGGAGGGAAGGGGAAGAATAAGGTAAGAAAGTAGGCAGTGAGGCAAGATGTTTGAAGACGTCTCTGTCCACACTACTAATTTATAATAACTTCAGAAGATGGTTGAAAATTATGTGTCTAGTTTTGTACAGTTTGCCATCAGCTTGTGGTTTGTTCTATCTGAGCAGAGCCTCCATTCTGTCTTAAATGGACTATTAGACAATGACATGATCACAATAATGCCAACAGTTTCTTCCATGTAGTTATAAAACAACCTGCTTCCCCAAGCCTTTCATAAATCTTTATATTATTCAGCATCACTGTGCACAACCTGTTGAACTCATTACTTCTTTACCCGTCATTGTGGCCTTGGACATACAAAAAATTGTTTAAATTGTTTGCTGAGCTCATTGTCCACACATTCTTTATCGTTCATGTCTGTAAGTTTGATAGTTCTAGTCTCAGCATTTGTGGTCTCAGAGTTTTGGTTAAGGATTTGGTTTAGGTCTCTCAGCAAAGTGAAACAATCGATAGTGGGAGGAGTATGAGGGAAAGAACAAGCTGGCGGCCTGCAGGGTGGTGATGGAGCACTGCCCGTCCCGACAACTGGTCATCACACTCTCCGGGACCCTGGCAGTGAGCTCTCTCGCACAGAACGCCTGTGAAGCCAGGGGCACAGTAGCAACGCTGATGGTGGTGGCACGTGCCGCCGTTCTGGCAGCGCAGCATCGCATTGTCACACACGCGAGCTGTGGAGACAAAGCGGAAAGGGCAGGGGAGACAGGAAGGCGTGATTAATAGATCACTCAGCGATAAGGATGGCAGAGAACATCAACGGGCAGGTTCACAGGGCACAAGCTGCCTCTTCCTGTTCTGTCTGCATCTCATTGTGTCCTTACTGCACAGACAACACACTATGAAGGGCAAAGCCAAGGACAACAGTTGGCAAAAAAAAGAAGGGGACATATATGAAATAAAGTGAAGAATTTAGTCTACTGTACGTGCAAAGATATCCACCTGATAGCTGTTTAAGACCCCCTCAAAAAAGGCCCCAAACAGCAAAACAGTCATTTTAAACAATATTCTTGAGGCACCACAGGGACTTCACAACAAATCATCATGTCTAAACAAAAGAGCAAACAAAGCAAAGCAATGATGAGGTGAAATCAATGATTACTGAATCAAAGGATGCCACATTATTGTGAAACTGCCCCTGTGTGCTGAGGATAGGGGAGAAGGCATGGGGACAAACACCCGGTGCCATCAAACCACTGCAACTCTTTGATATGCAAATAAGCATTTGCAGGTTTTCCACCATTTGTTGCTATTTTCCATTGTGGTCAACAGGACAAAGTGCAATCTCCAGGACTGAACTGTTTTAGCGGCTATAAAATATATCTTTGTTTTGATCTAGATCGATGAGAACTACATAAGCTAATATCCACATTTCCAGAAAAAACTCACGACTCAATTATCCCAGCAAGCCTTTCTAGCAGAGGTGAAATCTGGGAAGAGGTAATATTTGCACAAAGATTTCAGAGTAATTGGATATCTCTTCCTGCATAAATAGTAATCACATTTTTGGTTTTCCATAATGTGGCTAATGCTTAAGAATAAACTGAACAAATAATCATTTCTCATGCCAAAACTGATTAAGAAGGCATTGGTATTGCATCTAACTCAATAATATTTCCTCAGATTTCACTTACACACCATTATGTGCTTAAATAGAAACTTCACCTGTGGGTTCTGTCTTTAGCATAACAATTTGTTTTTTATGATTAACTCTTAACTGATTTTACATTTGACAGTCATGAGAGATTTTTCTACAGCAATTTCTATGTAGGGTTTCAAGAGTGGTAGCATCAAAAAGGCAAAAATTGCAGCTCTTCCAGTCAAAATTTTTACCTAAAACACAACAGATTCCTCTTTGTTAGTCTTAAAAAGCAGTGAAAAAACAGTGACTCTTGACAAGATGGTATAGTGTATTTTGATAATATTTAAAGGAAAATATGTAACAAAAATCATAAGAATGCAAATAGCAATATACACTTTTTGTTTTTAGTAATTTTCCTTTAAAATTGATTTCAAATTGAAGAGCCAGAAACATAAAAAGGATGTGAAATTTAACTGTTTAATCATTTTAATGATGACTTATTATGTGAAAAAGCAGTGAATAATATACAAATGATATTTTTGAGTTTATTACTCTGGGTATCCCTCATTGTTCCTCTCAGTCTATTAAAAGATGATGTCCACAACCATGATCTACCTGTCCATTTCTGATGCATGTATGATGCAGTTGTAGCAGGACAGCACAATCAAATATTTAAATAAGATTTTAAAATATTTATTATAGGTTCTATTGATGCTAACTTATCAAACTTGTGTCATGGATTTCTTTAAAGACTTTTAGCAATATAATTATTTTTATGCACAACCAAAAGGTTCTTGATAAAAACAATGTAGCATAAATTGTTTGCACAAAACATCAATTTCTAATAATTGCATTAATGTAAAAACATTTAGTAACAACTGTTCAGCTGGTCAGAAAGCAAAACGAAAAAATATGAATAAGTAAAACTCCCCCATATCCCCCTGATACCTCATAAAAAACAAGTCCTAAAGCTTAACGTGAACTTTGCTTCCCTTTGATGGCTCATGAATTTACCATGTTTGAGTCAAAAACTATTCTCCTCCACAGAAACTGACCCCTGAATCACTGTGATTTGGGCCCGTGCTCAGTGGGTTAAAACAATAACGGCCCTTTTGGATTTCTGCTCCCGTCAGTGATGTCTTTTCAGTTTCTCTTTTTCATTTAACAGCTAATGAAAAACACCTACTCGCTGTGTTTTGAAAAGCAGGACTGATCGAGTCTAATCAACACATTAACATTGCTGACTGCAATCTTTATACAGTCTATGGCTGTGACCAGAGGATGTTTTCTTTCCTTGTGCAGACCCTTAGGAGTGTGTCCTTTCTAAAAGTTCTAAAAAGGACTGTATTATTATAAACTTTATACTTTATGGTGGGCCTTACAGGTTATTGCTCATCTATACTATGCAGTCAAATTTATTACCTAATCTAAATGAGTCTTTGGGTAGAAACCTGTAATTGTGAACCTTGATCTGGTTACAATTACAGTTTTAGCTTGGTTTATTATTTTATTAGAAAAATATGTCTTTTGTATATTTATCCATGTTGGACTCTCTTTGGGTTCTTGTAGAATTCAATGGTATGTGTTTCCTGTTAAGTTGTTTTTTTTTTTGTTTTGTTTTAAATAGCAGCTACTAAAACAACATCCATGGTTGTTGCTATTATACTATTAAAAATCCAAAATCTAGAAATAGAATTAAAAAACATAATCAAGGTAATTTTAAATGGGCAACTTTGGAAATTAGACTTTGGAAAATGAGGAAGAGAAAAAAAAATGTTTTTGAAGACTAATGCTGCGACTAAATTTGCTAAATCACAGTATAAGTGTTCACTATTGTGTACAGTCAGTAGTTGGACCGTGGAGATGCTAATGATTACATAATGACTGCTTCCAAACCTTAAAATTATGCATACAGTTCAATAATTATTTATGTGCATTTGCTATCAAAGTGTTATTGTTGTAATTCTTAACAATGTAATCAGGTAAAAAGAAATCAGTGAATATTACCCATATTAGCAACATACATCTGACATGATTACTGTTAAGACCAAACAAGTTATGTTAAACATAATTATTGTATTAATAATCTCTTAAATCTTGTATGTCAGGCAAAAAATGAGACAAGCAACTTCACAGCTGACACATTTGAAGGGAGTTTGCTCACCAGGCATTAGGGATACATCACAATGTTGAAACCGCTGTGTGTGGTTAAAACATTATCACTAGCTAGTTAGCATGGTCTGTTAGCACCTGGCATCAGGATAATTTGTATTATGACCTATTTCTTCCAATGTAGAGTACATCTTCCGTACACCATAATTCTTTTTATGTACCATCTGACCAACAGCAGTGTACTGTAGTCTAGTTTAAGTTTAAGTTCAAAATTAGCTACATATATCTCATTATTTTGAACACAGCAAAGTTTTTTAGTCCATTGACCTTGTTGCTTAACAATACAGAACATAACATCATACAATTTATTCATATATTTGAGTTTGCAGATTTGCCCTGTGTGACATCATTCACTTGGAGATTTCTCCTGGTACAGAATGAGGCCACCGCAGTTCCTGTCCTGGCTTAACAGCAAGCAGCGTTTTCTCCACAGACATATGTGTGCCTCACACCTCTGTCAGATGTGTGACATTTAAACACTATAACTGTTGTGACAGATCTGTCCTCAGGCCTTAGTGTTGCATGAAGCAACAAGGAGAAAATTTTCCACTGCAATGGCATAAAAGTGACAGGGAGGACACACAGCTGATGCAACTGGAGCGAGGGTTTTAAATGTCATTTGTCTTTAAATGTACCTTGCTCAGTGACACAAATAAGTTCACACTACCAATAAGGACAGTTTTAACCTAATCCTATATTTAATTCTTGCACTTGGTTATACTTCCTCTGTGGCATTTTAAAAGAATTTTTACTCTGTAAAGATCCATCTAACGCAGCTCTTGAAGCCGTCTCATAATCTGCTCCCAAAATCTCTGAGATGCAAAAAAATCAGATCATGACAGAAGGTTAAAAGTAATAAATCAATGTACTGGATTATAGCCCTTGTCACTTTCCTTGTAGAAGATCTTGATCTTCTTTTAAGGTTTAAGGAGTTTTGAAGAGTCCAATTGGGAAACATTGTGAAATGTGTTATTGGATATCAACAACACTCTTCAGCCCTCTAAATAAAGCCTGAAACTGTGTATTAAATATCCTACAAACACAGTTGCACAGTCTTTACATTCTATGCAAAAACTAAAATTAAACCAAATTTCACAGTAATGCATTTACAATTTTGAAAGGCCTTTAGAATTATAGATTTGCCAGTGCAATTAATTATGGCTGGAGACAGTTCTCAGATACAGGATCTGCTAATTATATGCTTGCAGCTAGAATAGTGTCGCTTCAATTACATTGGATCAATATCTCGTGCCGTGATGTCAGTGTAAGCTGAAACTTGCGTTTAGCCTTTCCTCCTCTTATCATATTAACATGCAGGCTTCATCATTATTCAATGATTCAGGCTCCAAAATTCAATATAAACTGTCAGCTTCATAATACAGCATTTGACAGTGGTGGAGACATAATAGCACATCGGAAAAATGAAATAGCCAGCTTTCCCTTTTTCTCAAATTATTGCATTAGTTAATACTTGGTAAGATAAAATAAAGTTGCATTAGAACTTCTGTTTTACAGAATAGCCTGTAATGAGCAGCATTTGCTCATCTACAATTAACCTAAAATGTAAAGGCAGAGGATAAAATACTTTTGTACACCACATATTTCAAAACTGTCTTTAGCAGCAGTATATTATAGTTATCATTTTCTATGTCGTCATCAGTCTCTCTAAAAGTTGCAGAATAATTCTGGTTCAGTACTTGAACATTGTTGTTCAGACTGTTCTTTAATTGAAACTGTAGCAGTAAACCTGCCACAGCTGACACAGCTGTTCTTTAAATCATTACCCTTTTGCATTTGGCAATTAAGATTAAGTTTAAGCTACTGTCTCACCTGTCTAACAGACATCATTCCAGAAGTTTTTAGGATTTTTTAGATGCAACTTCACATACCAAGGTTCTGCTGTCATGTTTTTTAGGAGAAAGATTGCTTCAAAATAAGCAATACTTCTTTTTAACATTTAAAAAGGCACTTTGGTTTACTGACTCAGTGAAGCACCACATAACAATGATTAATTCACCATCCATCTTGCATGGTACCTGTACTCTGAGCGTTATTCTGCAAGTAAAAGTCAGTATAATGTTGACCCTCATCCCATCTCTTGCTCAGTCCCTCTTGCTTCTTCTTCTCCTTGACTTCCACTAATGTTCTCTTGCATTTCTTTAATAAATCAGCCACCATGCACATTCAATACAGCCAGTGTGTTCGTATACAGTTGCTGGCGTGTGGTAGAGTGTAAAGTGAAACAGCTGTAAAATGACATGCAGCAAAAAGCCTCAGATTGAGATCTGAACCTGGCCCTGCTGCATCAAGAAGCTGAACCCTCAGTACATGGGGTGGCTGCTTAAGCAGCTGAACTAAACTTTTTGAAAATGTATTGATTGATTTTTCAAGATGATTTTCACAGTTTGCACATTGTGACCTTGTGAGAAAACCACTGAACATGATTAAATGTTTCTTCGACTGTCAATAATCTCACTCATACCAGAATGATAAACTGCAAGTTGTTTGGAAGTGGTCTTACAACCTTTTCAACACTGACTGGTAGCAACAAATGGTTCTCTGAGATCATTGCTGATGTCTCTCCTCATTGGTACTGTGAATACTTGAATTGCCAAACTAGAAAAGTGTTTATAGAGGTGCTTACACTGATAAACTGCATTTCACTGACGGCACTTTGCAGCAGCAGTACTTTTAAAAAGGGTGTGGTTTGTTTTTAAGTAATACTGTTGTGTGTTTGGATATCTTTAGACTAAATAAGTTGTGGCATGGTATAAAAATGTCTTGTATTGTTAAAAATCCATGATTATAAAGCCTGGTAAAAATACTGTTTCACCAGAGAGCGATGCCAGTCCCGTGTCAATGCTGGCAAGATAGTTTAACATAATCATTTAGGTAAAAAAACACTTGTTTTATTTTGTCTAAATTCAAAGTCTATTACTTATTTAATATAAGTAATTTAAGCGTATTTAGCTTACTTTTAGATAGGTGTTCATTAGACAACAGATGCGACATATTATCTCCAGTTTCTCTTGATTGCTTTGCAACCATAAAACTGTTCTTTGCAGAAAAAAAGAATGCTACAATAAAAGAACACTAAAATAAATAAGAACACTGAATGAACATTTAACAAACTTCAATTACACAATTTAAGAGCCATTCAAGTTAATTTTATCAGACCATAACTGGGTCATAGGATCAAAGCTGAAGCGTATAATGAATGAATTGTAATAATAAATTAAATGAAGACAAGAATGCACCTACTTTGCAAATGAAATGTTGGCTCCACATGAAATGATTTTCTTTTAACAACACCTGCTTAAACAGAATCTAAATACAGTCCACATATCTGGAAAGCTTCATATGAACTTGGTGTATTATGTGATCTGATTTGTTTTGTATTTTGTATTCTGTCATATGGAAATAATAAAGATTACTGCATTACTGCATAATAAAGATTACAGAGCTGTAAATGGTTTTCATTCAAAACAATGCACCATTTCCATAGCTGCTCAAATTTTGAGTCCACAGAAGAAATTAAAAAAAAATCTTGATTGTAAAATATCCTCAAAGTCTCCCTTAGATTTTTTCTGTCCTGGTTGTGAGAGCAGTGGTGCAGATGCGACTTAACACTCACTACACAGGATATCTGGGCCTGAGGATTAGCTGGAGATAGCTGGAGATCAATCTACATAAACCCCCCTGGAGCCTCTTCTCTCCTTCTTTGCTTCCCTGATTTTTTTCCTTTTTTTTATTTTTTTACCTTGTGAAGAAGGCAGTAAGGGTGTGCCCCCAGAGAGCATTCTGGGTAATTAAAAAGAGGGCACGATCAAAGAGGTTAGGAGGCTGTGGACTCGGTGATCATGAGGCATGTGGTCCGTTCCCTGCAGTTTTCTCACAACAAAAGGTCTGCCTTGTAAGGAGCAGCATGTGTTTGTGTGCAGGCAGGATGAAAGTTAATTCTGGCAAAACAACCAACCCAATTTAGCATTTTTCCAAATGACACCTTTACTTCAAATTGCTAATCAGTCATCATTTTATTCTTACTATGTATTAGTAATACCATGCTGAAGTTACAAAGCCTATAAGCCTACCTTGGTTACGATTTGCAACACCAAGAGATGAAGCATTTGCTCGATCTGTGTAAAAATGGGAAAAGTTATATATTACATTGGGTTGTCATATAATCTATGTTGTTATGTTGTTAAAGCACAGGAACAGCATGCATAGACTAGGTTGTCACAATAATAAAGGTCTTTTTTCTAGCTTTATTAAACTCTTTCCTTGTATTATTGGCGAGCTTCTGCCATTCATTTGGGACTGTAAATAGTTTAATATACAAACAGGGAAGTGTACATGCAGCCTAAATGAATTTTTCACAAGACAAAGACAGAAATGTGTATGCATGGTAGCTGTTGTTGTTATTCAGTGTGTGGAGTCACCTTCAGGCATCAACATGCATAGGGATGCACGGCTGGAACTAGACCTTCATAAAGAATGTTTCTTTTTTCCCTCTTTTGCTTCAGGCACATATCTATGTGTGTGCTTAGAGCAAATATGCTAGTGAGTAAAGGGGAAATCTGTCTCTGTTGTGCTAATGCATGGGCCAAACATGCAGGGTTCCTGCAGTGTTGTATAAACCAGAAAATGGAATAAATGATGCCTTGTTTTTTTCACATTTTAGCACAATTACCACATTTTATTTTAAAAGTGTATATCTGATCAAACCATGTCGTAAGGTTTTGATTTTGACTCTCATTTGCAAATCCATTTAATTCTGCACTATTAAATACACTGCTTTTTAAAAGCTCTATTTTATTTGCTTGTTAATTTCAGTTGACCTGAAAGCGAACATTGTTTTCCATTCATTCTCCAGAGTTTAAGAAAGCATGAGGCAGGCACAGCATGGGAAACTGTTAGTAGAAATGTAATGTTTAAATGTTTGATGGTAACCTGATAAAAGTTTGAATAGTCAGTGATCACTAAATATTGTCTCTGGGATAAAAAAAAGTCCAATGTGTTCAACAGAATTGTCTTTATTTAAGAAAAGTGGAATTGTACAAACCAGATTTTAAATTCCTCTCTGGGATGCACTCAAGTAAGGTATCCATCGCTTCATGCATCGGTGCTTTACCTTTAGTTAAAGTTAGATTTGATGATTCAGTTCTACATTGATAGATTTTTTTCTTTTACAGAAGAAAGCATGCTGATCAGTGGAAGCAAACAGCATACTCACACCAAAATCATCAGTCAAACAAGAGTTAGTTTAGACTGAGGGAGGAAATTGTTAGTCAACATGCCAAATGAAAAGCTTGATTAACTTACTCACTCCTCCGTGATTACTGGGAATGCCTGTGGAAAGAGCAAAGAAAAAAACATTCAACCAACAGCTTATTTTATTTTGCTCTTGTGTCCTGAGTTATAAAATTACACATCTTCATCATGATACCCTGAAAAATTTACCAAGACTACATTCATCTATTTGGTGTCTGCTGTGGCCACTGATTAACAGCAGCTATGGCTTTGCAGAAAACATGACCACTACATGGTCCAATACCCGCCTTCTGCTGATGATAATAACAGGTCTGCCAGCTACAAAATGTCAACAGAATTCACATGGTTAATAAAACCATGGTATGAAATAAGAGTTGTTCTCTTTATCTGTTACTGTCTCTTCCATGTTTATCCAGTTTCTGCACCACCTTTGTAATGACGACCGCCACAAAGAAGGAATCTTCTAGTAAATGTCTCACCCACTGTCAAATCAGTGACATTGCAAGCATGGAGAAAGGTCAAGTAAAATCAATCAAAGTAACTAAAGAATAAGCATGACCATATTTATTCATGACTGGAAAAATGGACTCATTGTGTTTTAACACAAGAGGCTTCATGTGGCTTAGATTGAGAACAGACTGAAAGAGAAAGATAAATACATGAATTAATACAGCATTCATGAGTCAGACCTGCCTGTGAGCCGGAGCTGACTTTGGCAGTCATACTACTTCTGTTTTTATAGCCTGGCTGCAGATTTACCATCCTTACATGGTGTGATTGTCATTAACAAGCGGTTCCTACATAATAAACCAGCTCAAGCTCTGATCTTTTTCACAAGCTTTCTCCACATTCTCTCCTGTGATTTGTTTGAGTTTTTCACATTGTTTGCATCTCATTCATTATTTCATTACCCGTTAGGGGCTGTCACAACAACTGCTGGCAGGAGGATGGCACTGTATAAGCCAGAAAAGCACAGATTTTTAGCTCCAATTTGCAAGCCAGTGAACAAGCTCCAGTTACCAGCAGTTGTTCTGTGAGAGGAATGGAGGGCAAACAATATTGCCCTTTGGAGGCAGAACCCATTCTACAGTCTGATCAAACTCATAGCTCCAACACTTTTTAACCTGTGAACCTGCTTTGAAAGACAAGATGAGTTGATGCTCCCTGTAAAGTGGACTGTCAACATAATTCTCTGAGTTATTTCTCTTGTTTTCAGTCGGCAAGATTCAGATTTATCCTCCATTTCTCAGGAAATACCTTCAATTTGAATGCCAGAGAATCATTGCCTAGATATAAAAGCTTTGGGTCATAGCAACACAGGGCTCTATTTATGCTCTAATTCATTTAATGACAGGTCACATGTGTTCATCTGCATGAACAAGGATCAGAATATCTAATAGACCCTGCCCAGTTCCTACCTGTGAGATAAATTACTTTTAAGATAAAAGAGGAAGACTCAGTGAAAAATGGAACCTATTAAACTATAATTACACTATCCAGGTTCAACATATTTGTCTTAATACGAGAGATGCATGTTTAATATCTTTACAGGAAATATGAGCTTCATGTAATAGACAAAGGCATGTTGTGGGACCGACATTTTACTCATGAGATAAATAAGAATAATTCAAGACAAAAGTGTGCTCATTCAACACCTGGGGGACCAATATGCTTGCGTCACTTCCATGTACATTATTATTGCAATTTATGCCACTGCTATACAAGCACTAAAATTGCTTTTGATATGGCTAGACCCTGGTTTCATCAGTTCAGTGCAGATGCGGCCAAGTGTTGGATTTTTTAATAACACCCTGTCAATCTGACAGTGAGCACCACATTGCAGGGAGCCTCATAACGCAGAAGAGGTGCAGGGGTAAATCCAGCAATATCTCCTTAGAGTTCACAAACGCTCTTACAAACAGACTCCCACACACAATCAAATGTGTTGCATGCACATGCTTGAGCACACACTAGGCTCTATGCACCAACATGCAAACTCAGAAAAACTAATATAGAAGTGACAGGGTAATTCTTTAATTCATCAACAACAAATGAAGTATACTTCATCTATTATAGTGGCAGAAGGGGTGTCGTCCCCCCCGAAAAAAAAAAAGTGGAAGCATATAATTGCAGTGTCACGTGTCAGTATAAATGCAATCAGAAGTATATCTGCACAGACACATCAAACAATCAAACTGAGCATCTAAAAATCTGCTGTCAATCCCTGCAGATTGCTGACATGAGATTTGCAGAATGCAAGACTGAATAAGTGTAAATCAGGGACCAGAGGGCTAGATCTTCCACCATCTGGCCATGCCTGGCCATCTACCACTGCAACCCTGAGTGGCTGCATTAGATTTATTGAGGCAATGAGCCTCCCTGCCCCAGGCATGGGATTTGATAAATGTGATTCAACTCCCGTCCAAGATTATCATGGAGATAATGCAAAAGAGCACCTTCTGCCTCAGAGATACCTTGTTCACACTTGTCACGGAGTTGAGATAGCAATACCAAATTCAATGTTATTTAATGTTATCTTGACTAAAAACACTAATTACACTAATTTAATAGTGATTACCTGAAAGAGCCGTTACCAGTGATACAAAATCCAGAGAAAACAAATGCATATATCTACGTAATGAGCCATGACATAAACATAATGAAAAGATTATTTAAAAACAACACTAATAAATTCTGTCTTGTGGTAAATCTAAATGCACCATTGAACGATTGAAAGATCCCACAAAATGTGGTAAGAAGAAATTGAACTTAGCACTGACATATTCTGGTCAACCTGGTGGGGTCTGTTAAAAAATATAATCCATGACACTCAGTGGCAAATTTACCAAAAATCCCTTAATTGTCTGGTGTAAGGGGCTCTCTCTGGGATCTTCCTCTGCTGTGTTCTGATTGGATGCATGGCTATCTCTGTTGGATTCATGATCCAAGGTTGCTGTTTATCAGGTCTGACTCTAACCTCTATAGATATGTGGTTACATTAGCACAATCACACCCACCCACCATGTCGTCCTGTGGGTTTACACATCAGTAGTTACATTTGTTTAGTTTTTTTTGTTTGCTCCTGAGGCTTTTGGTTGTCATTGATGCATGGTGTATTCAGCTTATTTGTCTCTTATAGGTGCTCTTGATGATTGGAAACTGTTTTCTTGGAACGGTCTCATGATGTTCTCTGTTGTGTTTCTGTATAACAGTTAATTTTCTGTGATTCTAATTAATTAAAAAACTGTTTTTCTTTTGTCTGTTGTACCTTCTCTAAGTTCTGCTCATGCTCTTCGAGCTTTTTTCCCCCCACCAAAATCTAGCAAGTCCATGTAAATTCAGTAATAAACAATTATTTAAAAGGAAAAAACAAACAAACAAGAAAGTCATATACAGTAGAGGAGTTGTATATTCATTAAGCTCCTGGCAGAAAACCACTCTGCTTGCTACAATTGAACAAGAAGGGAAAAAAGCCTAAAATTGATGTTGTTTTACAAGAGATCATTTGTTGGTATTAAGGAAATGTTCTGTATATCACAACTAGTAATTTGTTGAGTGTTCAGACAGGAAACAGTGAATTTAATCTTATGAATTGCTCAGATTTATTTGTCAATATACTTGTAGAATGGCTGAAACTATTTTGCTGCAGTTAGTGTGTTTACTTGACAGCTACAACTCTCCATTATTTCCATTATTTACTGTTTTCTTTGATTTTTAAATCTTTTTTTTGCCTATTTCACTAAGAGTAGGTCATTTCATTGTATATCTAATGCTACCCCTTACCTTTCAAGATCTTGTTGCATCATAAACTAGCAAATAATCACAAATCCTGTAAATACTGAAACTACAAAAGCTTTAGCTTTACAGCTGAATAATGTTAGAAATTAATTCACTTTGGCCATAAATTACAAAAAAGGTAGCTCATTACTATTACCACTGCCCAGAAAACAGTTTAAAATTGGCCATCAACAAAATTTAAGGAGATACTATCAAGAGACTAAGAGATCAATTAAAGAGGAGGCTTAGAAGTCTCTGTAGGTTAAAAAAAGATTAAAACTAGGATGTTTTCGCATTTCAGTCTTCATCATATATCAGTGTCAGCAATAACAATACTGAAAATTATGTGTTGTCAGCCAGCGGTATTGCTTGTAAATTTGGCTGCATGACTAGTTTTTATGCTCACAGCATCAAAAGTACTTAAATACTTACATATATTTGCAGTTCCTTTGGGTATCGGGAGGTAAGAGCCCACACTCCAGGCTCTTCCGTGGTAGTGCCTCTTGCATCGGCTGCAGTCTTGCCCTGTGGTGTTGTGTTCACACTCACAGCCAAGCCTCCCCTTGTCAAACACACAGCTGTTGGCATGCAGGTTGCATTTGCACCTGAGACAGAAGGATAGAAACAAAAGACAGAGACATGAATAGGCATCATTCTGCACCCATTGAATCAATACCTTCTGGAGGGAATATACAGTCTGCCCTTGCGGCGATGTTTACTTGTGCCTTTCAAATTTTTTGACAGGACTAAATTGAAATCCTGGTGGGTTATCTGACTTGGATCATGCCTCCTCAAAGCTTCATTATGCTCTCCTTTAAAAAAACAAGGCCTCATTTGTTGCTGCCCCTGTGGAGAGAACAGCAACGCGAATAAGGTCACTTTTGCCTCTCTGAGAACCAAATGAAAGGCACTCTGTGAAATTCACTAATTGAGCACAAAACAGGGTCTGATAGAGCGGTGTTACAATAAACACAAGCTGCATATCTTGGGAATTCTCTTTGTTTCTTTATATCTTCAAAGTTGCATTGTTTGTAAAGGGAGCTGTCAGAAAGGAAACCCAGTTGGAGGAGCTGGTTTATTAGACCAAACTGTGGCAGAACAGACGGATGTGCTTCTGACAGGAGAAGTGAGCAGGTCTGACGGCTTTTTACACCGAAAGAACAGCCCCCCCCACACACACATCCTCTCCTTTTTGACCAGATAGAACACACAACGTAGATCAGTCTGTGTGAGTCTTAACAATCTGAGCAAACTGAAAATTGCATGTACGTAGAATATAACCTTTTCCCAGCGAGACTCGTGTTTACTCCCAGCGGAGAGCTCCACCAGAGGCAGCACAGGCTGCGTCTGTTGTCACACGAGACATTACAGTTTCATATTCTGGTTGTATTCCAAATATAACTCCTCATTTGATTTTACTCCCAATAGGGTAAAAGGTTACAAATAGTGACCTTAGCTTCTTGAAAGGTGGGGGGAAACAATGAAACAATAACAGCTGGGATGGGAGGGGGCCATTGAGTGGATCTGACACCGTAAACCTCTCTAGAGGTTTCAGCAGCTCATGATTTCACATCGTTCCTATGTTTGTTTTTACAAAGTGCTTCCGAGGGAAGATTTCTCCCATTTGAGACTGATGAGCTGGGTATCTGTTGCCTACAATTGCAAGTGAACATGAGACAGAGAAATGACAGCAGCAGTCAGAAATACATCTATTCTAATTGACTTCCTGGCCTTTCTGTGACATCTCACATTAATGATGAATAAGTGCGGGAATAAAGGGAAATTTGATCCTAAACTGTATTGCTTACAAGCAGCAGAAGAAATGCAGTGTATACCCTCTACCTGTAATAACAATTATTTCAACCCCAGAAATGAGTTTTTATTGGCTGTAATGGCTGGTAACAACACATAAGAACAATATTGATTTGTTTGAAGACAACCCCACACAATAAGATTCAAATATCTTGTGCTTGCAGAAAAACCTTTATTACATCATTTTGCACAAATGCATACATGGATGTCTCCATCATGGCTAAAAGTTATAGATTAAAGGAGCTAATCAGAAAAATACTGTACGTATTGACTAGCAACTTGACAATGTCATAAAATGGCATATGTAATATGTCTTAAAGACTTAAAGGCATATGTAATATGTCTTAAAGACATTTGGAGAGACATAAGAATAATAATAAGTTGGTTACACCTTATTTTCTGCTTGTCTCTTGACTCTTTGAGACCCGACTTTGTTTATCTCAGGGGTACTCAATTCGCTCCTTGGAGGGCTGCAATCCAGCAGGTACTTCTGCTTTAACACATCTGAATCAAATTAAATCAGTCTAACAGCCCACCTGGTTCTGCACAAAGACTCATTAATTTGAGTCAGCTGTGTTGGAGCAAGGATACACAGAAAACTTGCTTGATTGCAGCCTTCCTTTGACCGTATTGAGCACCCCTGTTAGTTTGCTTGTTATTATAATTGAGTACCAATGTAGGTGATGTCGTTATCGCAAGGTGCCCTGAAGGAAGTGGGGGCTTTGTAATGAAACATCAGACTGCATCAACCATTGCAATAATAACATAAATAATAACTGATGTGCACATTTGCTTTTGATGTTTTTTTTATTATTATTGGTTTCTCAGTTTCATGACTTACTCTGTGATATTGTTCCCTAAGCAATCAGTACCTTAAACTTTGAGGACACCCCACCTGTCAAGTTTGCTGTTACAAAATGCCTGGTACCCTTCTGGAAAACCATAAAAACCAACTCCAAAAAATCAGACTAGGTATTAGAGGAAAAGGAGCATCGATGGACTGGACACGACCATCTTTTCCTAAGGGGGGCCATTAAGGTGGCCCCGTCTGCTGCACACGGCATCAGATTGCATCCCAGTTTTAATTACTTTTATTCATTAAACACAAATAAACACTGACAACATACAGAGAACTTTTGGGGGGCAGGTATGTGTTAAGTGTCCCTGCCTCCAGCATGGTGTGTTTACTGCCCCTCGGTTTTTAAATTGTGAACAACACATGTCAAAATCATTTATGAGTGGTAGGGTTAACGGGGGATGTGGTCATTTACACCCCTATTTTCTGGGTGCTGCCATGGGGTCGGGGGGGGGGGGGGGGGGGGGGGGGGGGGGGGTGGGGGGGGGGGGGGGGGGGGGGGGGGAGTGGGGGGGGGGGGTGAGGGTGTTGTGGGGTCCCCGTG
>JBAMHV010000008.1:18761490-18777511 GCA_037177535.1 Pseudomugil gertrudae
CCCGACAACATAGCTGCTGGGGTCATCGGGACACACAAACCCCTCCACCACGGTAAGGTGGCGGCTCATGGAGGAGTCTCTCTGGGATTAATAAAGTATTTACAATGTAGAAGCTGTTTCTGATCCGGTTATATGAAATGAATTGAATGAAATGAAAAATACCTCTCTCTGGGATTAATAAAGTATTTTTCATTTCATTCAATTCATTTCATATAACCGGATCAGAAACAGCTTCTACATTGTATGAAATCCAGTAATGTTTGAAAAATGTTTTTACATTTTTGTTTTTTGCGTTAATTGAAAGATGGCCTATACAAAATTCTATTACTATTTATAGTGTGCGATTTTGCTAAATATTCTACAAAAAAATTGTGAAAAATATAAGCATAAAGAAGAAAATACAGATGTGAAACATATACAAAGTCTCAATCTCCAGCCTTCCACGACCCTGGGTAGGATGAAGGGTGGATGGATCGTATTAACGTTATATTAAACCATCTTACAGATAAAAAGGATGTTTGAATGTTACATGTAATGATTAAACATTTCAGCTGATTTTGCTTCAAGATGTTTATGCTGCACATGGATGCTTGCTGTAACATCAAATGAATCCCATCCATCAATATAATGCCCCTACCTATGCCCTTAACCCCCCAAACTCCTCTCTATATATGTTGGTAAAAATAAAAAAGTGAAAATACTAAAGTATCTCTGGTGTGAGTTAAAAAGATTGATACATCAATACAGACAACATGACAACATATTCACATCCATGACATTTGTAAATGATGTCCTTTGAACACATCTAATATTTATAATACAGTGAATTAAATATGGCAGCAGAAATGCCATGTTTGTTCAGTGATTAAGTGATTTTTTTGTTGTTTCATACATGACATAAATACACTTTTGACTGACACTTAATTTCCTCATCTTTTCACCTACAACACTCTACACTTGGAATTTAGCAGAACATAATAGTGAATGGTTGCCAAAGTGCAGATACAATTCAAATCTCATTTGTTTTGAAACTTATAAATCGTTTTGGGCGACTGGGTCACTTCATTTTTTAGTTGTTTTCACATCTATTATTTTCATTTGAGTGCAACAGATTTAAAATACAGTTTAAAAAATACTCAACGGCTAAATCACCAAATCAAGGACATGATGCTTTGGCAAAATGCAACAATTCTCTTTCAAATTTGACCTCTGAAGCTTTTTCTATTTTTCTGACTTGGTTGTTTTTTGCCTTTATAGATTTCAAATCATTTCTTGTGAACAGCTGTTACCAAATGTGCTGCTGCATGTGTCTTGCTTGTCGTGTAGCCTGATGGTTTAGCTTGGACTCTCTGTCTGTCTTTGTCTTTTGTTGACTTTGAATTGTTTGTAGCTCTGAGAAGGTATAAGTCTGAATTTCTCCACAGCCATACACTGAGGCTGGTAGCAAACTGTTTCCCAGTCTTTTATTGTTACGGAAATAAACCATATACAGATATTTAAAAGAACATAATATAATTCTTTTAAACAAAGAGTTTATGTTATGAAAATGCATAGTCTAAAACCTGCAAATCTTTATATTGAACTCTCTTTATGGTACACTAAGATGAAAAGTATTTTTTTTCCCTTTAAAGATTCAACCCACAGCCATCCCTTTGACTGATAAGACTGAGCAAACCAGTCTCCCTCAGCTCTGTATCTCACCTGTTTCCTCACACAAGTCAACCATGGTCAGAGCTTGTAATGTGCTTCCATGCTGTATAAATACATATTGAAGTTTTTTGAAACTTTCCCCTTGAAGACACTTGGAGAGGCTCAGATATCCTGACCACTGATTGCTATGAAAGATATATAGAGATCAAGGCTGTAGGGGTAACTTTGACCTTGGTGGAATCATTTCAGAATATCAGTGTGTTACCTGGAATAACCAGAGTAACCTGCCAACACCTACAGAGAAGAAGAAGATTGTTTGATGTGTCACAAGAAATGAAAAGTATTGTGAGACATGCTTGTTGACGGGACACAAAAAAATCCATTCTTTTAAATCCAGGATCTTCTACGGCTACATATTGGACTGAATGATTCCTCAAGGAAATAGAATCTCAGAAAAGACCTAATTTGCTGAACAGATATTACAATCTGTTTTGAAAATATTGCATATATATTAGTCACAATTGATAACATTAGAGGTCTTAAATAAAACCTACAGCTCAAGCTCTTCCTTTCCATCAGGTTGTTGCCTGTGGAGTGCTGTTATGCCAGTGCGCCTTCTTGAGATCTGGTTCACATTTTAACAGTTATAAGCCTGAACATTTTGCACATGCTTCTGCTTCTGTTGTGTGTTTTATTTAAAAAGAACATCGTCTGAGCGTGTCTGGCTATAATTTTTCTATTCGTTTCGTCATGTGCTGTTTAAGCTTTGGGATCAAAATGTTTTTTCTCTGATAGAGAAGCATCACGATATTCAGACTTACAAAATCTTTATGAAGACAGAGTTTAAACTTTGGTTTGCATCTGTTTTAAATATATTACCCAAATGTGTAGCAAAATATTACCTGTATAATATAATTCAATTAAGTTCCTTCTTAGGTTAACTTTTGTTACAAAAAGCTTTATCACTGTTGGTTGGACACCTTGTATATTGTTATGCTTCTTATCAGAAAAGGAAAAATTCCTCTTGTTAAACTGAAAAGCTCAAATGGCGTTGTCAGGATTGACCTTTTACTCTGGTGTATGTGACATTTATTAAAAGTAGAGAGAAGTCGAGTTGTGAGGTTAAGTCATGACATTACAAGATTTAGTTATGAGCCAAGGTAATACTTCTCATTGGTTGAATTTTTGTAAGAACAAGTCACAAACAGGAAAGATCTCCAAAGGTAATGAATATTTCTGGGAAAAAAAGAAAATCATGCTGTGGAGATGTCAGGTTTTTTGTTGAAAGACATGGTCTGCTGCAATAGACAACAAATTCAATACATATTAATGCTGCAGGCTCATAGTCTTGGGCGTTTTTAAAATTAACATGGTGGATATGATACTTTTGCATTTTTATGTTGGAATCTATCCATCCATCCATCCAGCATACATGTCTAACATAAACACTTCAACCAGCTCTTCCTGGAGGACAGCAAAGCGTTTCTAAGCCAATCAACTATAAGTCATTATATTCTAGATTTGCCGTAGGACTTCCTCCTACCAGAATGTACAAAAACAACATCCTAACAAGAAGACTGAACAAACTCAACTTTTTCTTTTCAAAGCTGAGGAGCAGCAGGAGCTCTGCTCTAAGCCCCTCACACACAGCCAAGCTCCTTATGATGAGCTCAGACACTCTTAGTAGGAAGCTCATTTCACCTGCTTGTGTCTGCAATGTCATTCTGATGGTTGCTACCAACAGTGCATGATGGGAGGCAAAGAGAAGAATGTGGACGGACCATTAAATCGTGAGCTTTACCTAATAATTGAGCTCACTCTACACTATGACAAAGAAGTAGTTGTCTTTGTTGCGGACCCAACAACAATCCCAAGTCTTAACCTAACACTGGTGAACGAGACCCAGATACAGTTAAACTCCTCCTACTCAGGATGCAGATCATCCAGAGTGGAAAATCCATCATTTTGCTGACAACAATGGTTGTAGATTACAAGATGCTAATTCCCATTCTGATTGTTTTAGACTTTCAAAACTACACCAGTGAGAATTGGTTAAAAAGGATGTCTTCCAATTAGCTAAATATGTGTTTACATTGAACTAAATTACTCATTTAAAAGTAGAAAATACTTTAATATTGTAATCATAACAAAGATCAAGTTGAATACTTACTAAATTAATTTAGTAAAATCAGAAATTACTTGCATTATAAGTCCAAGATAGTGAATATATTACTGTAGGCTGCATAGAGCAAACACCATAATGCTAGGCAGAGAAAAGAAAGGACATGGACAGAACAAATCCAACTATTACAATAAGCTTGACAACTGTGCCTCTTTTCACACTGCAGATGGCATTGAAGTTTTTACACGAGGAGTGGAAAGAACCATCTCATTACAGCAGGCTCTGCTACCGTGAAATTGAAGAGTCCGATTAGGTTTGTTTTTGACATTGTGTTGTGGCCAATTTTGATATTCTTGGTGGTGTAATGCAATAGCAAGCAATTTGTTTGCGTCTCCTATGAAAATATGAAGTGGCCCCGTCAGAGCTCCCCAAATTGTTGGAGAAATATTAGGGAAGGATCGCAAGTTAATTCCCTCTGCTCCAATTTTCTGCTGAGGCAAAATGGAATTTGAATTGTATGGCTTGGGGCTGTTCCTCTCCAAAGTGTGTGATTTGTTTCAATGACAGGGCTTATTATTGAGGTTGTGCGTTGATGTAGTCATACAGTTTGGTAATCTCTGAGACCCTAACCACACGTCAATGCTCTCGGTGATGGGGCAGGTCTTTTGTGATGTGATGTTAGCAGCCAAGATGAGACGGAGGTCCAGAGGAGGTCAACAAAGGGAAGAAATGGTGTATTAAATGAATGCATTTCTGTATTTGTCATGCACTACAGCACAAAACAAACAGGAAAATCAGAAAAATAGTAAGAACAAGAAGATAAAAATAAAATCAGCTATATCATTAGTCATATGAGTTAACACCCAAACAAACCCTGAGACAGATGTACAGAATACAATACAGCACTGACATTCAGGGAGCTTTAACAAGCTTGTCTGTTCCACCACTGGAAAACCTTGATCATACAATATATATAGCAAGTGAGCATGTTGATGATTTTACTATTCATGGCTGCTTCCCCTCCAGAGACAGCTTATGTTGATGTACTTTCTCTGGCAGCCATATATTATTTACAAAGAAAGCCCGGCTCTTAATGAGCACTAATTAAACACTGGAGACTGAGAGATGACTGGCAGAAAACATTGCAGCATGTGACAGACATCTGGTGGAAGATAAGTGAGCAGGCATCAGCAAAGCTGGAGAGATCCTTATGGTGGAAGCAAAGTAATGTTAGAGCTATGTGAACCTGCACTTGAACCTGACTTTCAAACTCTGTCAATCAAGCTGGCAAGAGATGTCATGGTTCGCAGGGCACAGGCTTAGAAAAGACAGTGTATGTGTGCACTGGATATGAGAAGTTGGATAAGAGCTAAAAAGTTGTTGAGCAGTTTGTGTTGATTTCAGTGCCCAAGGGAAGGGTAAGTTTCATAATGTAGTACATTGTAGTACTTTTTAGTTTGATTTAAAGTTTACTAGATGAAATCTCAACCATCATAATAGATGTGTACGATTTCTTAAGTAGAAAACAAACAGTTCACGGAATTATTTCTACCCCATTATACCATGACTACAACAGAAACAAAGCCCCATGGGGTCGGCCCAATCTTGTCAGAGTGACTGACATCTAGTGGTAAATATGGGCACAAATATTACTTTAGATGTCAAGTACAATGGGCAATATTCTTCCAGACACCAACATGTTTTCATGTTCAAGTAGTTCCAGAAGCTTCAGAAGCAGCAATGACTACTACAGCTGTCTACAAGATTATGTATACATTGAGCAGCAAGCAACCGTCATTGGAAAAATGTGACGCCACTAACAGCACGTCTTAGCTTTAGCGCACACCCTTGTTAGCCAGTTAGCTCCTGTTAGATCCAAGTTAGCTTAGTTGGATCTTATCTTCAGGCAGCTCAGAGTTTATTCAATGTCAATCATCTATCCCTACAATTTTAAATATAGTCTTTGGTAAAGAATTATTTATTAAGCATTATTATTATTATTATTTTTACTTCACAAAGAGAGCTATTTGTCCATTCAAAGACACAAATATAACAGCTGGCATGTACACAGACACCATATCAAATTATAATGCCTCATTGTAAGAGAATAATAACATAATTATTAGTTAAGTGATAAGACATCAACAAAAACAGTTTTCAATTACATAATGCATCTTTGTCAGTGACCTTGTATTTTCTAACCTGCTACACCAATAAGTCCACAGCGCAAAACGGCATAGCCTCCAAGACAGGGACAAAATCATACCATGTTTTCCTTAATGTGTACCATACGCAGATAAGTACAGAATTCTAATTCATCTACAAAACATCTTATTTTATGTCTCCATTCGTGCTTCTGAATAATGTTTTTCAATTTTTATAATGTTTACTTGGGATAAAAGGCTTATGAAAAATTATAGAGAGGATAGTGGGCGGTGCTAATCTATAGATCAGTGTTGATCCAGAGTCCCCTGTGTGCAAAATGTCTTTCGTGTGACACAACAATTTATTTTTAACTTTCTTCCCATGATTTTTTATTTTTGCACTATGCTGTCAAAGGTTTACACACACACACACACACACACACACACACACATATATATATATGTGTGTGTGTGTTTGGGTGTGGCTTTAAATGGAGAAGCACTGCTTTTATATGGTTTTTTACTATATTGAATATAATCTTCACACCTGGATTTCAGCTAAATAGTTACAAACTCTAACACAAAAACTTAAACAAATATTCACTCGTGAAACGGACATGAATAAAAAAAAAACTTAAAAAACAAAAACATCCAATTGTTTTAACCAGACTGTTCTTATCAGTTGGATGGTGGTGTGTTCAAACTAAACTGCCATTTGTCCTTCCCCCTTCAACCACTCCTGAAACAGGCACTGGATGTTTCTTTGTTTTGCAGGCATGGCTTCTGTGGGAGGTCTAAAGAAATGATTCAGGAATTTTAAATTGTGTATTTCCACAAAGTTTGCTAACAGTGTTTTTTTTAGGATACCCTATGCAATCTTTAACAAAGAAAAAAAAAGCCAAATACGTATCTTCAGCTGTGTACAACAAGTAGAAGCAGGCTGTTCATTTTATTGTTATATAAGATAACATGTAATAGTTACAGAAGCAATTATGTGTTACATCTGATCTAAGTTGTGCAAATACAATGTAAACGCTACCATTTTGGTTCTGTACAAATTCCAAAAGCAACAGTATACAGTTCGACAGCAGCACAGACTGCAACTCTCAGTAAGAACACCATGTGTGAATAAAATTTCATCAAGATACTAAACAACATCTTTAACAAACACTAAGAGGGGCATTTACTATCTCCAGATGCATTTTGTCCAGCATTATAAAAAAAAGGCTTGTAAAATAGAATGGAGAGAAATGTCTGAGCATTTGATACAGTATATGATGTGTAATGTCACTGGAGTGCTTATTCTTGAATTCCTGTCTGCAGCCTTTGGAGCTGAAGATATCCTCAGGGCATAGATCTTCAGTATGTGGAGTGGGGGGATGAAATGCCCCTTGTGTGAATGCTCGGTGAAAGAGCAACATATGAATGAATTTTGTTCCCTTTTCAGCACAATATACAGCTAAAGTGTAGGGTGTGGTGCTCTTATAAGCTAAGCACCCCCATCAGGGAGGAAGATACAGAGTTTTTCTGTAGCCCGAGGGTAACATTAGGAGCATAAAACACAAGTGAAATTCTCAAACTTCAAAACTTCACCTCAGACAATCATTCGCTTGTACCCAATTTTCCTGTCTATCTATCTATCTATCTATCTATCTATCTATCTATCTATCTATCTATGTATACACACACACGCACACATATGTATATATACAGTATATCCCAATAACTAACCAATACAATTAACTAAGTAGGATTCGTCTCCATGTTTTTAAGGTTGTTTGAAAAACTGTGGCTTAACTAAAATCTTATACATATCTCTTGTGACTTTGAAAGAGAATTTGTTTAAAGAGTGTTTTGAAAATCAAAGTTTAACTCACATTACCCCAAGGCCCATCTTGTACCCCCTATACTTTGTAACTTCTGCATAACAAAATCCAGAATGTCAACTCAATCCCCATCAAGAATTATTGGTTTACAACATCTGTCGCAGGGCTATTTTGTAGTTTTTTTTTCTTTTGACAAGGATTCTGAGCATATCTGTTGAGCTAGAAGCTTAATAGCAAAATGATTTCTTTTTCTTAATAGCGAAGAACCCTCCAAAAAATGTCCCTGGATCCTAAACGTAATAGATTAAAATCCATTCATAAGCTTTTGAGTTTTGTTACAAACACAGACTAACAAACCAACGTCACTAAAAGTATAATAACAATAAACAGAATCAGACATGGATGCAGAGTAAGCTTTGTCTACACTAAAATAAATTAATATTGATGAGTCATATGGGGAAGAAATGATCTGCTCCACTTACTACAGTAAGACCAAGGCAGGAGTAAAAATCTGTGACACGATGTTGAGGCTGTACCGGTACTCCCTTTGAGCTGCAACTACAAGATGGCGTGTTGCAGTACTTTGTAAAGTTTTGGACATCTTTAAACATAGGTCCATCTACGCCAGAATGACCCAGTGTGTTCATAATGAGCTCAAAAAATGTGATACAACAAATCAATATAAGCTGACATCATCTGCTCTGTTTTGTTACTTTGCATTACATTATTATTTTTTGTTATTATTCCTCCTCAAATAATTGATAAAAATGATAAACACATTTAAAAAATCATTTTGTTGCATATTAGGTGATGAGTGAATGTTGTAAGCTTGTAATTATTTGACATTTTCTATTTAAACACAAGCCCAAATTAATCCCACATGCTAATCAGTTAATTATTTATTGAAGCTTTGTCTACTACTGAATGATGAATATTCAACATAGGGAAAAACGCCTCTGTATAATGCTTTTCATACTGGGTTGGCAGAGTCTCAATATGACCCCCCTATTGTGTGTGTTGCTAACAGACAGGCAGAAAAACATATGATGCAGAAAACATAACCTCTGCTTTGATGGATATAATTACCATCTATCATTAACTTAACCAGAACACAAATAACATCACACCATTATCATGTGCAAACCCAATGATGCCACTAAATAGCAAATCAAAAGAAGAATATGCCTCAGGTCTTTCATATTGATGCTTTGTTTTACACTGTGAACAATATATTAATTAAATGTGTAGTGTTTAATATATTAATATTGATTAATTAATTTTATTATTAATAAACATTAATATGAAATTGTAACATTAACATTAATAATATTTACCTCAGGAGCATCACCTTTTATTTCTGTAAGCTTACTGTAAGCTAGAGGCATAAAAGGAAGCCTGTGATGTCATCAATAGAGTGAATAACTCAACCAATGAATAAATAATTAATCAATTTATTTAATAAGTTTTGATTAATCAGTTTCTGGTGCTATTTTGAGTTCTGTTTAAATTGACCTAGATGACCCAAAGCAAAATCACAGACAGACAACAACCAGGTAAATAAATGGAATACATATTTATCTAATCAGAAGGTTAACATGAGATAACACATTGAAGGGAAGAAAAATAAGAAAACCATAAAAACAAATGAGACAAACAAACATAAATCCAATATGTGTAAATATGATGATCAGCTGGAATTTCTATGGTAAAAAAAATGCAACTGTGTGAATAATTAAACAAATTAAATAAAACTGACATTTATAGATTGGTGTCTAAGGAAAAAAAATCACATCTCTGAATCTGTTAGACTGTAACTAATGAACAGGGAAGACTAGGACCTGTTAAGGAAACATGATTATGACTCGCTGCCATCATCACTGAGGAAATTTGGTCTTGGATGACAAGGAGTTCTGTTCAAAACTGATTATGTCGTTGAAGCAACAAAGACAGACGGACTGGACTTGGTTCAGATCCGTGGTGTGGGCACTCAAAACAGAGGATAATCCATTCTGGCATCCAGAACTGTCTGATCGTCATGTCCATCACAGAGGTTCGTTAGCAGGATCTAGGTTTCAACCTCTCATCAGCTCGTCAATGTGGATTAATGGTGATCAGGCAGAAGATTATTCAGATCAAAGTCCATAAACTGTATCTGAAGAGGTTACTTATGTGTCGAGTATGGAATGGAAGTTGTGGAAAAATCAAAACTCACTTCAGAGGCTGGGTTGTCTGGGTTGCTCAGACGATACTACGGTCTTCGACCAAGTTTCTTTTGCTAAGTTTCAAACATGATCAGGCATGGTCACTCATGGTCAGGCCTCTGTTTCTCAGAGCCTCTGTGTTTTCATCTCTGTCTACAACTCAAACTGAAACTAAGAGTGTATGATTCCCAAGTCAGAAAATGAACTCCTCCCAAGAAGGCCAGGTTTCTTAATAGAACCAATAGACATGCTTGTGGGTTGTCTACAGCTCAGGCTCTCCATTCATCCATCAATTTTCTACCACTTTTCCCTGAACGGGGTTGTGGGGGGCTGGAGCCAATCCCAGCTCACAATGGGCGAGAGGCAGGGTACACCCTGGACAAGTCGCCAATCCATCACAGGGCCAACATATATAGACAAGCAACCATGCACATATACATTCACTCCTATGGGCAATTTAGAGTCTCCAATCAGCCTATCCCCAAGGTGCATGTCTTTGGACTGTGGGAGGAAGTCGGAGTACCCGGAGAGAACCCACGCTAACACGGGGAGAACCCACGTTAACACGGAGAGAACCCTACCTAACACGGGGAGAACATGCAAACTCCTCACAGAAAGATTCCCGGTTCAACACCCTGCCCCTTCTCAGGCTCGAACCGGCAACCTTCTTGCTGTGAGGCCACAGAGCTAACCAACTGCGTCACCGTGCAGCAGCTCAGGTTCTCATTTGTATGAAATGAAATAAAAATGAAATGAAAAAATACTTTACTGATCCCAGAGGGAAATTCGAATTGTAGTAGTTTTTTAAATACAAAAATAGTTAATGTATATCAAAGGTCAGTGTGTTTTATGCAGAGGGAGACTTTAAATTCTACACTAAATGTAAGTAATAAACCTTAAAAGTGAAACACACGAACAAAAGCATACATGAAATTATTCATGTACAAAAGAATAAAAATTAACATTAGTATGAAACATATGAACAGGTTAAAACAAATTAATCTTTAAAGTGTAACCCTGTTATTTAAGGATTACACAACAAAAATGTAAAGTTGTAAGTAACTGGTCATATATGCTGAATGAGATTATTTAATAAAATTGAATGATTTTAACCTCAGTTTATATTTGTAAGTATAGAGAAACACTTTCCCATAAGGCGTGAACACACATGGGTCTTTATTCTCCTCCTGCTGCAATATTGGGTGTTATCACCAAAAGGGTTAATGTCCTGCTGTTTGAAATGGAGAAGGCCTTGATAAGCAAAGAGTTTTCTACCTTAACCTTCAGGGTACTTGGTTTAAAAACAATATAATTAAGTTCAATAGTTCACAGGTCATTAATTTTTCCAATGAAAGATTTGAAATGGTAAAATTTTTTATCTGGTCAGATAAATTCTATAATGTTTTTCTTTCAGTGAAGAGTTCCCCTGCTTTGTTGTGTTTTTGTATTTTTCTGTTTCGTGACAGCCATTTCTGGTTTGGACCACAGGTTTGACTTTCCCTTTAAGTAGTGCTGGGTACTTGATTTAATTCAACGCATTGACAACAGACTGTATGCTGTTGATCTAAATAATAACATTAAAGAGGTACACTAGCACCTGTTTGTAAATGCAGGGAAGGAAAAAATCTTCACTATTTTCAGAAATTGTGAGAATATCAAGATATAGAAAGCATTTTATAAAATACTTTAAATAATTTAAGCTTGTTTAAAGTTATTGATATCTACATGAATATGTTTTGTATTCTGCAATGCAACACTTGTTATTAGCATCAACATGTTTAGAGTTTGCAGTATGGATACTTTTTGGTACCTACATTATGTTTAGGTAAGTCTGTAATTTCATATTTAAATAGTGGAGTGCCACCAAAAGTCAAGCTCAATGAACTGGAATGGTAGGATTTCCTAATGTTTGGAAAAATCAATTCCCCATCACTCCATTCTAAGTAGTGGAAGTCATTTTGTTTAACCAGCTTACTACTTCAGTCTGTGCACCACGCCTACTCCCACACCTGTTCTCAATTTCCTAATTGCTCCACCTGTTCATGTTTTTCTAATTAGCAGTGCTGCATGTATGCTTCACTTACTCTCCTTATCAGATTGGTTTTATTCAGTTTGTCAAATGCAAATCCAGGTTTTTCCTCTATTGTTAAAAAAATACATTTTCTGAGCTTTGTTAATTAAAACTTTGTCCATGTGAATATGCACAGACACAGTTGGTAGTACAGGGTTCAGGGCCCAGGGTTCAGAAGAGAAGTGACATTTGATCTCATTAGTTACTTTTTATATAAGACTTAGTGAAAGCAGCTCAGGAAAAATGCATCAGTCTGGATGTATGAAAATCACCACTCCAGCTTTCACTAAAAAAAAGTGTTGTTTTAATTAGCAGCATATTTTCTGAAATTTATGACATTTTATTATAAAACATAGAATTGTTCATCTATCTGCTGGGTTCAATATTCCGGTTGTCAAGGCCAACATCAATACTAACTCAGTTAAATTAGATTAATGAAAGATTTGTGCAAATATAGCGCAACATTTTTTCTTGAATATTTTTTCCACATATAATGCACAATGTCACAGTTTGGGCCTTTTTTTTCGTTTTGTTTTTGTTACCTGAAGCACATTTAAGTATAAATTAATCTAAATTGCTACATTTACATTTAAAACAGCCTATTCTCATGTTTAGCTACCGTTGTGTTCAGGCATACTGTTACAGAATACATGAACACTGGGTAAATCTAAAAGTTAAAGAAAAAGACAGGCAAAAGGTTAGGAAAAAACTAGGAAATGACAAAGGAGTGGGGGATGAGAGAAATAGCACATTAGCACTTATGGATTAGCTGCCTCTTATTCCCAGGCCCCACTGGAGCCCTGCATGTGTGCAGCACTGACCGTGCAACCACCCGGTAGCGGTCATGTCTTAATTAACAAGCTGACATCTGATCAATAAGTGAGGAACGATGGAGAAGGAGACGTGAAAGGTGGGACAGCCTGCACGGTTCAAGGTTTTTGTTTTCCGTTAATGTGAAATAACATTAGAAATCAATACCACAGTAAACCCCTATATATACAGTGACTTGATATGCAGGGAAGAGAAAAACAGACATCTTCCTCTCTATTCTTTGTCTTCACGTTTATATCACAAGAAAAAAAAGATTAAAATGATGATCAGACATTTTGTAAAACTGTTTAAAGATCTTTGGAGAACTCTGCTATGATCCTTCTATAACACCCTGTCAAATTTCCTGCAGTCTTTAGAATAGGAGGCTATTTAAGGTTATGCCTACAATCTGTAAGGATTTTAATTGTTCAATTTGACATACTATATCAGCAGTATGAATTTATTCAGTTAGAAGTTTATACCAATGAATATTAGTTTAATTAGGACCAAATTACTCTTCTTCTAAAATGTAAAAATATAGATCAGAATGAAAAGAAACATTCATTCATAACTTTAAAACTTTAAGGTTTCTTTAGTATCTGTACTGTCATATCACTTCATAAACTTTGTACCTGGATGTGTAGAACATGGAACATATCTCACCTGAACCTGAAAATATTCAGTTGTGCATGTACACATGGCAGTTTATCAGCCTTTGTGTGGTATTCTGGGACTTCTCAGACAGGATGGCCATTCTGTGATAAGCCTTTCACATTTGGTTGTTGCCAGAAGGCTGCTGAGGCTGGTGGGAACTCTAATCAGTCTCTGCCCACCTGCCTCCATCGCACTCTTTCAAGTGAGTTACTGATCCACCTCTGGACAGAAATCGTATGTTTATTTCCTTTTCTTTCTCACTGCAAACTTTTGCTCGAAAATTGAATTTGATGCCCAGGGGCAGGATGGAAAATTGGGCAAAATAGCTTATTTTCCCCACATCCAACCTTTTGCTACTCATTCTAATGAATGGCAAAATAAGATAACTGCAGGAGATGCTATTCTGCGCTGGCTATCAGGCCTTTCAATTTCAAATTCATCAATTCTTGTTTACAGTATGTGAATACTGGAAGACCGTGAATGGCTGCAGAAGATGCATCTCTCATTTGGGCTGAGTTGTGAATATATCAGAGCTATTATGAAAAACTGTCATGGCATGTGTTTGAAGACATCAAATGTCATATATAAGGCCTTGTCATATTTTTGACAGCTCACATTTCAGAGAAATTTGTCTGATTTAACAAAAAAAGCAGGAGAAAAGAGATTTTATTCAGGGCAAAAGTGCAACCTGTTATAAAAAAGGAAACCCCACAGATTAAATCATAAATCTACTCTATTAAACAGGGCAAGGCTAAATTTGGAACCACAGCCTGGCAGACCATAATGTCTTCATGTTTCACTGATGTGTCCCCAGTGATTACCATTTAATCAGCTGCAAATGCTCTTAATTACAAGATTAGTCTCCTACCAATTAGCCAACATGCTAATGGTTCTAATCTGCTATTGAAGTCTACTGAATTCTAATTAGAGACTAACTGTTTCAATTTACCTAGGGGCCCATCTGATGGGTCATTACCAACCTAGTTCCCCTCTCTATAAACCAAGTGCAGCAAGAACATAGGTCCCATTCAGAGAGCAGCTGTGGAGCCTTTACGACTGTCATGTGGGCCATTTTCATGTGTTAAGAAACAAAAGTGTTTCCATTTGCTAAAAATCACAGACTTATTCTGATGACTCACCATGAAATATACAATCTGCAGCATCATGGAAACAAAATATAAAAAAAGTATTCTCTACTTCATAAAAAATGCCTCTAAAATGTGGACATGACTAAAATATAAGTCTCAGGAGGGAGAAGATGAAGTTAGCAGAAATCCATGCATGCTAAATATAGGTATGGTCTAAAATATATCTCCACCCAGCTCCAGGTGGTAAACTGTGTTTCCAGGCAAATTGAGCCAATAGTGTGTACTGTGTTTTCTGCTCTTTTCCCTACCCCAAGCAGGACAAAAATAACAACAACCACCACAGCAAAAACAATAAAAAAAAGAATCACTTTAAAGTCACAAAGGTCTGGTGATGTCACAATCATGAAACTTTACTTAAATACAGTATATAAATAATTACAATTAATGATTTCTTTGTTTTTCCCCCTGCTCTTCTTTCTTTTATAAAAACAGGTCAATCATTTGCAGGGAATGTTACCACAAATCAATAAATTACAACTGATCCTTTCAATGGATGTGCATTTAAAATATTATAATTCAAAGTTTCTTTCAGAAATTCTCAATTGAGAACAGAGAGACTAATTCTGATGACCAGTCTGTTGTGCTCTAAAATTAATAAGCCATTAGACATGGAGATAACTGCCTTAAGAAGTACATACCATGCTAGACAGGATTTCAAATTAATTTCCAAAGATAGACAAAAAATGTAAAATCGAGAGAAAAAAATCAATGTATAATTACACGTCAAGTAAACATCCTATAATAAACATTTTACCAAATTAAGTCAGATTGTCGGTTTGAGTAGATGATTATAAATTATATGATGGAATAATGGGCTGTCTATCAAATTTTGATGTATGTCTGCTATAAAAGATGTAGAGGGACATTCATTAAAACTGTTCTCTTCACCGTACTCAGAGGCTGCAGACTCAGCTCTCTGTCCTTGTCAAGTTATCTATTAAATAATTTAGGAGACTAAAGTTCAGTATCAGCTCATAAATGGCCTTTCCTACCACTCTTAATGTTTAAAACTAATTTGGGACTGGGCTGGATTAGAATTTTTGCAGTTTTAATTCTTTGCCCTAAAGTGAGCAGCTGTATTATAAAACTGAAGAAATTATGGATTAAGCTTTTCAAAGTTCTCTGTTTCATATTCCATAAAACAGATTGTTTTTCTTATTAAATTGACCTTGTTGATTTTTTTCTCTGCTTGTTTGGTGTAAGGCAACATTTTGTTAGCTCTTATACTTACTTACAAGGTCAATTTAATAAGAAAAACAATCTAAGACCTTCCTTTTTAACAAATATTAAAGTGAGAGATAGTTTAGCTATATGTTAATTTTGCAGTCATGGGGACATCCCATAATGCACTGAGCTTTTTACACTCTGCTTATCTTCCTTGTATTGATATATGAC
>JBAMHV010000008.1:18777611-18799918 GCA_037177535.1 Pseudomugil gertrudae
GAGGTTTTGTCTTCCTCTTACAAGAGAGTTTTCCTTCCCACTGTCGCCTAATGCTTGCTCAGGCTGGGGATTGCATCAAAGTCAAGTTTCGATGCAATCTTATGGTTTCCCTTATCTTGGCTATTTGATGAATTGGCTCAAATATGATGTGAAGCACCCTGAGATGACACTGTTATGAAGTGGCGCTATATAAATAAAGTTTAATTGAATTGAATTGTATTACTGATTAATGAGTACTTTAAAATCGTAACTGGTAGTGTTTTAATGGTGGATGTTAATTTCATCCTTCAGAGTTTTTCTGTTTGTGTCATTAACCATTTTCCTAAAAGCAAGTCAGGGCTTTTTTTTCCACAACAAATTTACTTTAAAACTTAAATATTGTTTTCTGTACTGGCACTGAAATTATTTTTAATCATGAAGAAAATGCAAAAAAGAAAAACAAATATGTCCATATTCATGCTACGAGACATATGCTACGGACGCCATTGTCTTGAAGTAGTGTGAATAAGTGTGATGTCTGTGGAATAAAAACCTGCAGACTGCTGAAACTTTTTGGCACATGGTACCTACAGTTGGCACTACAACACGAGTGCATCGTCAGCTGTATTCACCAAGCTGAGCTACAATTAAACATGCTATATTTGGTATCTCTCGCTGACTTCCAATGTGTATATTTTAGGTTTCAAAAGATTGTTTTAATTTTCTAAAACATTTCACATGCCAGGTTTATGTTTTCCTACAGAATGGAAGCAATGCATTAAGTATACTGTATCAGTATTGCAGGATTCCTTTTTTAAAGGCTTTTTAAACATTACACAAAGCACGTATCTAATTTTAATTTTGCCTTTATGACTTTTTTGAATGTAGAATTCTGGTCATTTTATTTAGTTCAAATCAAACCAAACCTACAACAAAATACTTCTTTCTGGAGCAACTGCAAGCCTTAATTCTTTAAAAATAAATCAGTGGAAACAAATGTTAATTGATCTTACCTGCCCTGCACTTTTATGTCAGAAATTGCGTAGAAATATCTGGAGAGATTGTTTTCATCCACCATGGTGGCTCCAGTTGCTGGCTTCAGTAACTTAATCCTCAGATCAGTGATGGTGAAGAAGTCCCGCAGGTTCTTGGTGGTATCCAGTTGGCCGTACAGCGAGGCCATATTGTGTAGTCGAGGTCCAGCAAACAAAGCAAAGCGATCCTTTATTTCAAAACGCACTGTCTTATCATTCTTCCACACATAGCCCCTGGAGTAGTCCTCTGTGCAAATGATGTCCAGCAGGGTACGCTGGGTGAGGTCAGTTGCCGTCTTGGGTTCCATGGTGAAAGCATCAAGGCAGTCTGTAGCATAAAACTGGTAAGGGGTCCAGGTTCGGCCATAGTCCAGCGACTTTTCCAGGACCATCTGCTCTGGTCGACCTGACTCAAAGGTGAGAACGATGTCATCGGTCAGCTCGATTGTCTTGTTCCATGAGAGTGTGATGTTGACCTGAAGAGGCTTTGGGTATTTCTTCCAAGATGTTGACTGCCAAAAAGTTGTAGGGTTCCGACCCTCGAAGTCAAACATCAGTTCAGGAGGGTGAGCCAGCTCCTCAGTGGTGGCATCGCATTCATTGTTGCACATATAAGGATTCTCCTAAAGAAAAACACAATTAGATCAAGGTCAGCAACTACTGCAACCAGTCATTAGTTTTAGTGTTTTATTAGCTTACAATCCCATCATGATTTTAGCAAATGTAAACACCATTTTTATCACATTTAATCCAGTATGTAGTTGATAATCTGGCAAAGTTGGTTAAGGGGAATAAGAGCTGGTGACCCTTTAATTGAAATAGACATCAAATTCCTGTTGAGAACCATTCCTGCCTACACTGCCACCCAAATTGCCTGCGTAATTGATATTCCTGTGTGGTATTTCAGCTGAGATGGGAATGGAATCCCGATGAGTGTTTCTTATGAAATACGCAAAGGGACATGCATTTTTCATGGGCCTGTTTTTCGCTCTCTGCCATAGACATCCAGTAAGTTTGGGTGTTTGTGGGGAGAAAGAGAGATGCTCTTGATGTGTTTGTGTTTGTTTGTGACAGAGATAGAGAGCCCTGAATGTGTTAGCTTGTGTGTGTGTGTGTGCGTGCATGCAGTGTTTTTTTTTTTGTGTGGGTGTGTGAATGTGTGCACAAGTAGAAGGCAAAGAGAGGAGCAGAGATAGGGGGGAGAGCTGAAACACAGCCAGAAAACACAAGACTCACTCCAATTGACATTCCTCTCACCTCTGCTCCAGGAACAATGAGGTTAAGTGCTGATGAGATTCAGATCAACTGTAACGCTGTTCGATAATCAGCAATCATCCGACACTCTACACGCAAAATTATCTAAAGGTGAGAACAGTGCTATCTCCAACATTAGTCACATATCTCTTTGATATTACAGCGCATTTATCTCAGACTGCCACTTTGTTGATGGAACGGCAGGAATACTGATAAGCAGAAAAGCTTTATATTTCATTTGATAGGACTAATAGCAGCTTTTTGTCTTGGAATAAGTTTCAAATTTTTTTTCCTGCTCAAAGAAAAATATATATTTGATTCTCTATCTTCACAGGAAGCTATACGGATGACTTCCTTGTTTTTAGATACACATCTCAAGAGTCTGTTTCATTTCCTGTGGGACTGCGATATGCTATCAGTCACTTGCTACTAAGCTACAAGAGATAACTGTTCGATGAGGAACGACAAGACTGTGGTATTGTGGGTCACTAGGCATGTGCAGTTGACTCAAAGAAGCGATCTATGATCTAATTAGAAGGGTAATAAGGTTAGGCTGCAAAGACAAATTCTTAGACTAAGAAAGAGGTGGCGGGAGAATGAATAGACCATTTTTCAGATTTTTTTAAAGATCTCAGCTTCTAAAAGTATGTTCCTCTCACACCCATGCACACCCACACATGCAACACTAACACAAAGCTTGAAAGGCCACAGTGTAGCCTGAAACCATGAAAAGAGAGAAAAAGGTAGATTGAAAGAGAGTTAAAGGGTGATATAGAGACTGGTGGCTGTCTTTCCACAGGGACAATAAATTGCACTTGAGACTACGATTTACCAATGTGTACCGAGGCTCGTTCTATTCCAAGCTTGTGTTTGAACAAGTCTGCAGTTCTTTAGAGTTCAGACGTTGATGGTGCACAGAGAAGGAGTAAAAAACACAGGCATTGAGGGAGTAATTTCCCTGTTGTCATTCAAGAGCATGACATTTCACTTGTATATTTGTTTCATTGGTTTCATAGTTTGGCTTGGAAGCAGCAGGGTGCCTGCCTTCACATCAAACAAGGAGGGAGCCGTATTAAGAAATGATATGAACTGCGACCACACTGTCCGCAGCTAATAAGAAAACAATTTCCTGGCAGAACAGTAAGAAGCAGAGTAAATAGAAGCTTTAAAGAGAAAACTTGTCAAATGAAGTCGGCAGATATAAAAGCAGTCATAAATTCAGTTAGTAAACATTTACTTGTTGCTGGCATCAACTTTAAGCCTGCAGGGAGCTGATCAATTTAAGGAGCCTGTTCATATAAGAGCAGTGGCTGGGAACAGACTTTTTATAAAGGTTCAATCATACATTGATAAAACCCAACAAAACAATATCATTGTTTTAATAATAAGCATTCAGTAGCATGTATGCTATTTATTATCCTCTAGTAAATCCAGCCATAATGACATGCTTCCATACAACCCAGTTTAGGTGAAAGGAAAGACTTGGAGAAAGGTCAGCACCTTTCATTGGATTTCCTGTGGTGGTTATTTAACAACAAAACTGTGCCTTATGAAGATCAATACCTTCTGTGGTCATTTAAGACCACAGGCTTTAGTGCTGTGCCGGGGGGTAGCTATTGAGAAAAAAAACAATAAACCCTCTCAACTTGATCCTCTACCTGTGATCATGGCTGTGGGAGAGGAAAAAAGTATTTGAGTATTTGAAAGAAACAAGAGTTTTGCACCAAAAAGAAATATTGACCATCTAGCAAATGTGACCTTTCCCTATAAGTGAATTAACGGAATAAAATAATAAAATAATAAAATAATAGATTAACCAATTCTTATTCTACAACTTTTAGATACATCCTTCTTTCAGCAAACCTGATTCAGATTCCCTCATCTGCATCTCATTCAACTCTGCAGAGGTCTGGTAACAAGGCTTTTATTTGATTTAGCCGTGTCAGCAAAAGGATGCACCTAAACGTTGCAAAGTAGCTGGACTTGGACTGAACATACGCACCTCTCAACTACGATTTATGATGCAGTTCCTTAAGAAAATCTTGTGAAAAATAAAAAATGATACTAACATCAAACTAAATGGTTCCTAGTCTGATATTATATTCTGTTATATTCTATTATATTCAGTCTGATATATTCCATCCATTCATTTATTTTCTACCATTTATTACCTGAACAAGGTTGCGGGGGGCTGGAGCCAATCCCAGCTGACATTGGGCGAGAAGCAGGATACACCCTGGACAGGTCGCCAGTCCATCACAGGGCCAACACACATAGACAACCAACCATGCACACTCACACTCACTTCCATAGGGGATTTAGAGTCTCCAATCTGCCTATATACACACTATATATACACATACACACATACATACAGTACAGTCAAAGGTTTGGACACACTTTCCCATTTAATTTAATGGGAAATTGTGTCCAAACTTTTGACTGGTAGTGGCTGGACTGTAGGTATAATCTCTCCAATGCATTGTCTATCAATGTTGAAACACAGTTATGAATCTTTTTTCCATTTTAAATTTTCCATTTCTAATAAAATGTTATATCAAATATGTCCCCATTGTTATCATGATTCCCTTTTAAAATATTTTCTATATTAGTTTGTCTCATGGTTCAATAATCCATTCCACAGACATGAGATAGCTTTCACAGTTCTAACACCTTATAGCATACAGTACAGTGCTTGGAACACTGCAGAAACTTCTAATGGCCTGTGTCTTATTGGTATTGCTAACATCTCTATTGCCACCATGGTTGCTGTGTAACAGAGCCCAGCTGGTTTCTATCAGTGCTATTTGATCCATCCAGTGGCACTGGCTTAGCGCAGGAGGCTGAGCAGAGGGTCTGTGGCTGGTCGCAGCTAATGATGTCCTGACCTCTGCTGCCTATAAGGTCAATCCAATATCAGGGAGTCACACAGTGGGAGAGACAGAGAACAAGGATGACACAGACACTTGAGCTGTGAATCCAAATGTCATTCACTAGAATGTAAAGCAATCAGGACACATGGCTACTCACATTGTCATGAAAGCTTTGGGATGTTAAGAAGTAATTTTATGGTGGTTTCATTTATAGGAATCAATGAACCATAACAGAATGACATAGCTACAATACTTTGAGTCCCAGTTTTACTTTGGCTTTGCACCTGCAAAACTCAGTTTTTACATTAATTTGTTCATGTCAGTTTACAATTTTACCATTATTTGGTGCCCTCCTTCCCCAATGCTCATGCTCAAAATAGGATGAAAAATAACTTGGGTGAAGAAAGAAATCCATTTGTGTGAACATATTAGATAATATCTGAGCATAGTCTTGTTTTCTGAGCTGCATTATAATTTCATTGAAGGTGCATAATCAGGCATCACTTAGAAGAAGTAAAAAATCAGAAAAGGCTATGTCAGTCTCAAATACACTCAGTATTTCTGTTTTTGTCTTAATTTTGTCCTTTGAATCTGTTGCTGAAATGTCATTCACAATGTCAGTATCATTTCCAAGCTTTCTTGGTACCCAATTCTGATTGGCTGCTAGGTGTCCATTAAAAAGTGATAATGGGTACCTGTGAAAGAAGTTCAGGTCAAATAGCATCATTGTTCTAAATTATTGCGCTGGCAGCACAACAGTTATCAATCATTATTTATATAACATAACATCAGTACCATCCGCTGATTAGGCCTATAACAGCTACGGCAAACAGAGCTGCAGGTTCTGTGGGCAGAGCGAACACGTCACAGCATCACAACGCCACAACGACAGATATTAAATAGTCCGCAAAGCAACTTCTTGTGAGAAACTTACTATTTTAATGGTTAAAAAACTGTGTAATTGTATTATTAATCTATTCAATATTAATTATTTATTTATTTCCTCCACTTTGTGTTGGAAGGTTCATGCTATCATGATGATGGACACCTCAATGACTTAAATATTACATATATTTATGTTCATATTATTACTTTTATTATTATTTAGTGACCTTTTTTGTCTTAATTATTTCTCCTCACTTTTGTGTGTTGTTCAAAGAATAATGATTAAAAATTATGATCTAAAATTTGTTAAATGAAAGATGAAATCCATTTGACACTCATTAGTTTATTTTCATATAATGCTACTTTCTAACGTGGGCCAAAGAAAGCATCATCATCATTTTTACACAGTAGGTAATGAGGCTTATGCTTAATCCATCAAACATAATCATGCTTGTGTGTGTTGTACCAATAAAAATAAATGGTCAGTGGTAATGTACAGGGTTTTATGTTGCCTTGTGTGCTTAATAACTAAACCTTCCTCAACTTGCCAGTGTAGTTGATTACAGCCTCCTAATTATTGACATACCTCCTTGTTTGTGACCTAATACCATTTGACAGGTTTACGGCTGGTCGCAATCTGCTGCATTTGCATTTGTAAATTTGCTAAATTTAGGGACTGCATTTCAAATTCCTAATAAAAAATGTTACTTTCTTTATAATTGACTAGATAGTTCTGTTGGCACTATTTATTATTTATTTATTATTGCCTGGATGGCAAATCAGGCCCTACAAATTTGCACACCACTTTTGACATTAAGAAATATTTTCTTGTCAAATAAATTAGAAAAAATATATTAATAATGAAAATGAAAAATACTTTATTGATCCCAAAGGGAAATTCAACTTGTAGTAGTTTTTTCTTTGTTTGTTTTTATTTTAATACAAACATAATTAATGAAGGATTTTGTTCCTGAGGCTGATGGCTGCTGGAAGGAAGGATCTTGTGTATCTCTCAGTCCTACATCGGACCTAAACAAGCCTCTCACTCAACACACTGTCATTTCATCACTGTGTTGTGGAGAGGGTGAAGAATCAAGTAATAATAAATTACATATCAATAAATGTGGATTACCGTAATTTAGATTTGAATTAATATACATATACAGATAAAAATAGAAACATGTTGTTTGAAGCAGATGTTTAAATAAGTGGCACATAGCCTTAGAGACAAAGTGCAACCGCCTGTTGATGTACCTAATGACAGAGAATGTGGCTCCACAGATATATTAGTGGACCAATGACAGGTGCTGATGAAAGATGGGTGCAAGCAATCCAACCAGTCCGTTTAGCTGACAGATTTCTAACTTGAAGCTCTGATCACAGATTTAACTCATAAACTCTCTCTAGTTTAGCCATTTTCATCAAAACAAGCTTGTTATTTGGAATTTGTGATGTTTAGGCGACTCTTACTTGTTTCTCCACACAAAGCTCTGGGGCATACCGATCTGGGCAGTGGATACATACAGAATGAATTTTTCTGGACTTCATTGTTAAGGCGGTGACAGGTACTGTAAATGTATCTGGTTTTGTTTGTAAAAACAAGCACATATATACAACTAACTGTTTAGTGAAGACTTTTCCATTCATCAGCATTCATACAATGCTCTGTCATATACATTCATACACTGATAGACGCATCAGATGAAACATGAGGTTCAGTTTCTTGCCCAAGGAAAACTCTATATGGATTTTGGGGAAGCAGTGGAATCAACCACTGACCTTAAAGGCTGCCATTCTTCTGTATAGGACTTAAAGCTGTGTTATCATGTTCAGGTTCATGAGAAGCTGGATCCTTTCCCAGATGCCACTGACAAGATTCTGGGTAAACCCTCAGGTCAGCAGTACCAGCTCATTCATTTTTCATACTGCTTATTTGAGTTCATGGTTGCGGGGAAGCTGGAACCATCCACCCATCCATTGTCTACCGCTTTTTCCCTGAACGGGGTCACGGGGGGGGGGATTCACCTTCATGGCTGATTCAGCAAAGAAATGCAGGACGAACTTGTGAGAAAACAAAAGAGAGATTGAGAAGTGTCTAGAATGGACTGACTTTTACTGGCCAGAGAAAACACAGAGAGGAGATGGATGCAAAATAGATGCCTACATTAAGGGGTGCCAGTGTGAAAACTTACCAATGTTAAAGATTTGTGGATTATCTGATACCGGCTATTATAGTCTTTTGTTTTTTAATGAAACAATTAAATGTGTTTAAAAATGGCCTGTAAAACCACACCTCATTCATTGTTTGCTTGGCTCAAAAAAATCTCAACAAAATTTAATGTAAATCTTGTCAGTTTCATGGGGAAGTCTAAACACAACCAGGACTCAATAAGTAAATATTAGCCACTGCCACTGGCTGATGATATCATACTAGTGAATAGACTAGTTTAAATCAACAAGCTGAATCTTGTTCATATATAGAGACATGTCTGTGTATCTCTAGTTTTAGCTGTAACTGTAAGCTGTAAGTTTTATAATAAACAGCTTTAATAAACCTTCACTAACTTAATTTTAATCTTGATGAAGCTGTCTTACCCCTCATTAATTGCTGGGAATAATTTATGTATCAGAATAATCCTTTGTGTTTAATTTGAAGAAAAACTTGTGTACTTTACTAGTTTGTGCTGAGTACCATATAACTTCTATGACTCCTCTGTGATTGTGCGAGAACTCTCTCCCACTGGACCAGAGGTGTTGCTGGATTAATCAGCCCGTCATCCTGCTCGGCCTTACACCTTCCAACCTGCCGCATGACACCCGCAGACCTGTCGCTGGCCCAATCCCCTCAATCACACCTCCGAATGCCCATCCTCATTCATGGAGTGTGCTGGAGGAGAAGAAATTCAATTCATCGTTCAGGGAGTTGATCCAGGTAAACAAAAATAAGAATGATTTTATTCCACTTGACAGCCATTGGAGATCACAACAAATTCTCAACTTTCAGGCATGTGCTCTTTATTCTGCACTCAAACAGCACCTCAATAGATCTAAGGATGATATGTTTGTGGTGAAGCACAAAGAACAGGGCAAAAGTCTGATATCCTGGAAGATCAAGGTCAACTTTGAAAAAATGGAATTTTCCACGTACAGTGATCACAGAAACTGAGACCTGATCCTTTCAAGGGTTGGCATAAGCTGGATAGAATAGACAGCTGAGATGATCTATGGTAGGATATTGGTAGTGCGAGAGCTCTGGCAAAAACTCAATAGAGCTTTATTGACCAACAGTGGGGGGCAGGAGGGGCTCACAAGAGGGACAGATATTTTAATTTTCTGACCTTCTGAGAAATGAAGGACATGTAAACTTCATATTTGACCTGTAGATGCCCTGTCGTATTATATCTGAGGTGAGCAAAGAATGATAACCAGAGACTTCAGAGCATATTATGCCAAAAAGAACAAAAATGGGAACTCATCTGGGTGCAGATCTAAAGAAGATGTAAACTACTATAGTTTATGTCATCTAGTGTGGAGGAGGACAAACATACTTACTTCAGTAAGACCTGCACACGGTTCAGACCTGTCACCCACTAAAACTGTTGGTACATTGTTAAGCACAAAACGAGAGGGCCCAAACTGTCAAATGGATGAAATTGTATGTCATAGTAGAATAGGAAAACAATATATATGTTTGGGATCTGAAAAGTAAAACTCTTCCAATTTGCAAACAGCATTTTTTTTATTAGATAATGTGATTGAATACAATGCTAAACACACTCGCATCCCTGCATTATTGAAATGGGCTGCTCTAATCAAATCAAATAATAAAGAAATGATTACATTTCAAACAGTGGATTTGCTGTTTTTGAACTACAAACAATTAAGCACCAAGGTCACATACTTAAGAGTTAGTCATTGTTTGAATTGATGTTCAGTCTTCTGATACATATGCATAAGCATTATTTGCACTATCTATGAGCAGCATGTATGAGGCTGCGCATGAGAAACAAAATGATATGTGCAACAGGCAGTTCCTTTAACAGCACATCAGAGGGTGCTTAGGTGATGACTGTAAACCAACACTGAAGCAGACATTTGATCAAAAAAGCAAACTCCAACTTCTCACAGCACTCACATTTCAATTTGCTGCCTGCCAAACACCCCACCCTTTGGAACATAGCCCTCACCAAAGCAGTCCCTTTGAGGGTTGCAGCACAGCCAGTCTGGCCTTTTGAAGTACACGGCTTGGCAAATCAGCCGCACCATGATGCAGAGCTGCAGCCTTGATTGGAATTCACAGGGCATATACAGACGAGAGGAAACGCACTCCACATTAATTAACACCTGGCCTCATTATCTATCCCATGTGGCATTACTCCACTGGGGTAAATTTAACACCATCGTATTATCATGGGGGAAGGCCGTAAGCTTTAATGTGTGTGTGCAGTTGACTCTGTGTATGTAATGTTTGTGTTTGAGGCACTGAAGCAAAGTGATTTTGATGTGTTTTTGCTGTTTTTATTTCTATTTGTAGGTATGTGTATTCACCTGTGTATTTATCTGAGTATTAGCAAGTGTTTGACTGCAGGTTTCTACTCATGTGGGCTGGGTTGCATGAGGGATTAGGCTACCTCACACATCAGGATTCCATTAAAGGCTTTAACATTGCTATAATGAGAGGATGTTTAATTCTCTTTGGTAGATCGTCTACTCTTAAGTGTGCTCTGTTTCCAAATCAGCCAGTGGATAAAACACAACTTCTTGATGTGATAAACTTAATGTGTCAGTTGTTAAGAAACTCTGCACCGAAAACATACACTTGCAGCAACAAACACATCTCACTAGTTAAAAGGTTTTTGACTTTGGAGAAAATTGTGTAATAGTTTATGACATATAATGCACGCTGCACTAATGCATTTTGTTTTATTCATCAGTTATTTACATAAATGACTGTATTCTGTTGCCATAATAGCTAAAGAGCAATTTGAATATACATGAAGCTTTTCATATGATGAAGTTACATTCAAGAGACAAATAGTTAAGACATATTTAGCACATACTGAAAAGTCAAGGAAATGGCAACCTTGGCTTACTATAGCATCTTATAATATTTCTGTATAATCTAAACTGTAATTTTAATTTTCTGCAACAACCTCTCCAAACCAAACAGCTATTTGCTCTTTTCACATAGTAGACATACCATATTTATATTATCAAATGTCATTTAGTCATTATCTTTTTTTGGTAACAGTTGTGCTGTGTCACTCCATCTTAAAACATTCCAGTCTGATGTTTTGCCAATTCAGTCGTATCTGCATTGTTCTTTGACCTCCCGTTCTGCCTCAATACATATACAGTGGATATTAATGCATGTTGAAGCAGCATCAATCACACAGTCAATGTGCTATGTGTACAAAGTATACTTATAAAGTATATTTTTGCAGAAAATTTACTTGTTAATTGTAAACCTCAAGGTCTTGTTTTGAGGACCTGTCATGATGCTGACCTGTGATGATCTAAAACACTCGCTGACAGAGGAAAGGTTAGAGACATCAATGTCTCTCTGACCCCCCGTCTTCTATGGGTTGCTAAATGTGTAATGTATTTTTTTGGCTAATGCTTTTGTAGGCTACAACCTATCAGACAAGCGTCTGTTACACTGTATCTGCACATAAAAGATTAACCTAACCAATCTGTACTGTAGTCGGGCTAATAAGTCCACCATCATCTTAACATTCGGTTGAAAAATTTATTAATAATAATAATTATTATTATTATTCATTTAACCCAAGGTCACCTCAATTTATCAACAAATCTAAATAAATAATTGCACCATATGTGAAAAAAGACAAATGTGTTTTTACTTAAAGCTTTTTGCAAGTGAAGTAGGGTAGGAATTTAGTTATATTGTGTAAATATATTAATACAAATTCCCACAGCACAACTCCTTATATTATTGACAGTGCTTTTAATAAACAGACACATGTTAATTAATAAGTTATTTTTGATTTGCTAGTTGTTTTTTTTTCTCCCTTTCAGACAAACTCCTGAACAGCACAGCTACCACTTTCTATACAGCTTATTCTTATTGAGGGTCATGGGAAAGCTGGAGCCTATCCAAGCAATTAACAGACTAGGAGCAGGGTACACCCTAGACAAGTTGCCACTGTATTGCAACAACAGAACCTAAACCAAAATATTGCTAATTTTCTTTCTCTACATCACTGAACTTAATTAACATTTGCCCAACTGAGTAACCAGAAAAGCATTTTGGCATTTTTGTTTTTCAGGAAGGCATAATGACATACTATGTCCTCAGCATATTTTTCATTGTTGGCCTTACTGTAAACCCCACCAATCTGCGAGAGAATGCTCATTTGGAAATAAACAAGGAGGAGGAAATAGTTCCAATAATATGCCCATCAATATTTTCACTTTATGTTAAATCCTGGCACTACGGTTTTCTCCTATTTTTTAAAATTTCCTTATAACACACACACACATCATAGCCAAAAGAAGTTTGAGAAATTATATCAGCAATAGAACAGCATTTGTCACGCAGACTTTCTTGAGCTGTGACTAAAATGTTTGCAGCAAGCCTCTGTTCTGGTTGATCAAATCAGTGCTAATTCGCTAAATTGGCCAAAAAAGTTTGAAACTAAATTAAAATCAAAGCGTAATCCATCTGTTACCCCTGAGTGTTATAGTGCCTCCAGTCTAGCAATATGCCAACAAGCTACCCCAAAATCAATGGGATATTGATTTTAACGTGTTAGTTTCATTTAAACTTCTTTAAATTACATGGAAATCTGTCTGATTCAAGATGCACTGTCATTGAGAAGAAAAATCAGAGGACACCAACTTGCTCTCAGCCATCTGCAATGAGATGCAAGGGTCATCTCAAATAAATTGACAGAAACTAGGATGAAATTGAGAGAGTGAAAGAAAGAATGAACAAGAGTGAGAGTGAAATTGCTGCATTGTTCATCAATGTGCCAGCTCATAGTGTGTCAACTCATCCTCCATCTTTTCAATCTGCATAGTTATTAGAGGCTTTTATTAATTTGAAATGCCAAAGTGAGGAAGAAAGCATTACTGAAATGTCACCCTTTCTCTGAGCATGATAAAAATCACACCAGCACCACTTTTGGAAACGAACATTCTTCCCCTCTTTACTTTCATTCCTACCTCTTTGCTTTCCTCCCCCTCTATATAGCAGACTCTTTCACTCTTTCTCGGGGATCGATATGGCCTGACAGCATGATAGCTGGGTTTCCTTAGGGGAGGTGGGTCGCACCAGTTGCCTGTCACCTCACCAATATTTCTCTCTTTCAAGTCCCTTTTGACTTAATGCAAGACACTTGGAAAAAATATATAACTGCTTCAGATTTTTGGTGTTTTCAAATGTGTTTAGGGTTTCATTAAAGCAACGCTAGAAAACTTTCTGACCATAAGGCTCTGTGCTTCTGACTCGTACTGGCACACTAAGATTAATTAAGGACATTCCTGGAGCATTGGTTGCACTGCTGCATCCTAAAGCTAAGAAGCTGCATTTCACAACTTTTTTTCAACTCGGATGTCACAGGACAACTACAGGAACCAAGCAAGCCTCAACACAAGGCCCACAAGCCCCAGACTTACCCAGGCAAGGTCGCAACCCACCAACTTTACTAAGTGATGGATTGATGATAGACGATGATAACCATTATCTCATTACTGATGTGGTCCAAAAAGAATAATTCATTCACATTCAGATTGTTTTCTTTCTTCCAATTCATAAGAATAATTTTCTTAGCAATATATGATGCAGGGAGGACCGTGCATTATATGCTGTGTTATTTCCATATTAACATCACCCTGGTGACCTACTATAGTTTGAACAAATTAGTATTCTACACTTGTCTTTCTAAAGCCAAATTTTACTAGTGTACAAAAACATGGAGCATGCAAATAGTTATCAGGTTTATGCTGGGAAAAGCTTGTAATTATGATACTGTGAGTCCTTGTAGAGGACAGATGAGTAGAACCATGCTTGAATAAGTTTTGTATTTCCTACTACAAAGTGTCTCTTGAATGTGAAAATAACTGCAAAGGGACATTGTCATTGTAAACATTACTCTGGGGTTCCTACATCCAGACCTGAGATAACAGTGTTGTCAGATGGAGAATTGCCTTTCAGAGGTCATTTGGGGAAGGAATGTAAAAGAGTGTTATTCTAACCTGAAAGTTGGTTCACTTTGTCGACAGGCTTGTGTCATTTTGCACAAGCCTAGTCATCTTGCTTGTATGAACTCCTTGCTGCATATAAAACTTTTGTACCTACTCACTTAGTGTCTGTTGTTTACTGAGAGATTTTTCTGTAACAGCTTGTCATCTGTGCATTGTGTGCAGATGCTATATAGTGCAAGACCCACCTGGAACATAATTTTTTTTGTATTATAAACTCTGTCAAGACTGTTATAATGAACAAGCTATGAATTTGGATTTTTAATCACTACAAAGGAGTTTAAAGGTCTGTAACCATAAGTTTTGATTAGGATTAATGGATGCATGAATGAATGAATGAATGATTGCATAAAAAATACTTTATTCATCCTGAGGGAAATTCAGTAAAGTAATGAGAGTGCCTCATCATTTTCTAAATATTTGTAAGTTATACATGTTTCTTTTTGTTTTGCAAGGTGTCAGGATTGTACCAAATGGGTACACGATTACATGGGAAGAGTTAGGGATGGGTTATTTTAATTAATTTCAAACCAGGTTGTCAGAGAGGAGCTAATTTTGATGCTTAAAACAACTGAGTTTTTGCTTCTGTTAGTTGGTTTGTTTATTTGACCAGAATTCATTTAGTGGAAAAGATTTGTACCGTTTTAGGATATATAGTATTATAACTATGATACTTCCATATAACTATGATACTTCCATGAAACTTCCAGCAACTTCCAGTAATGGAAGTTGGGTGGATTTCCTTTTTTCTGTAAAGTTTTTAAGCAAATATTTGATGGTGTTTAAAAAAGTTCTAGCAATGTAAGAGTGTTATATCATTTTACAATTTTCTGTCAATTTTTTTTTCTTGGTTTAGCCATGTACGGCTTTATCTATGTGTTCTGATCTCTTTTACTTAAAATAGTTTGGCTTTTCCTCCTTGTTTTTATTTATCACATATGTCACTGATGTTTTACGTTTGCTTCTGAAATTTTGTTCAGCACATTGGTCAACTTCAGTGCCAATGAAATTGTATTTGCAAAGTGACTTGTGATTCTATTTACTCATTTATTCTATGACACAAACAACTTTCAAAGTCACCTTTTAAGTATGTAAATTCTGTTTTGTGTCCACACCATGTGTACAGTCTTCAAAATGGGGCAGATTTAGCCACTAAAGCTAAAGTAGATTTGCAAGTTGTAAAGATTATGGAATTGTTTTCTGGTTTAAGACAAGCTTTGTTTTTTTTTTCTAATTGTTTATTTATGAGCCCCAACTGAACCAATTTACTAGGTGACGCATCGGCATGCTTGTAAAATTCTTGTTAACTTTTAGAAATAAACCATGCCCTATATGTCAAACTTTGCTAAGTTAAATTCTGATTGAAGATTTTACACACATTGATGCTAATCTTTTCACCCAACAAGAAGTTTGTAATGTTTTAGTCTAACCGATTTGTTTTAATTGTTCAAATGAGAATTTAATGTTACCTTTAGAGTAAGCTTAAATCAAATTTTTATAACTGTGAAGTATCTTTATAATATATCATGTTCGTAATATGATTATGCAATTAATCGTCAAGATACTTTATAGATTACTGTTTTAATTTTATAAAACAAAAAAAGGTAACGAGCAAACTCAGATAAAATAATATTTTTGTATCATCAGAAAGGTCTGAAACATAACCTGGGAGATGCATTTGAACCTTTACTATGTCCACCTATTGTTCTTTAAAGCCTCATCAGACATGGTCTCTATTGAAAAGTGACTGTTGTTCTTAAGGAAGATAAACAGAAAAGGCTGAAATATGCTAAATGACACAAGTTCTGGACTGAAAATCAGTGGACACAGGTCTTCTGGAGTTAAGGCTTGAATTGAAATAGAAGTTGTTCTCTAAGGTGTAGGCTATATCTATTTACACAGAACTGTCTAGATCACTGCAAATATTCATGTTTCCTGAGAATGTATTCTGCATATTTAAAATGTTTTTTTCATAAACTCATAAAGAGATTTTAGATTTTTATTTGATTTTTCTTTTTTTAATTTGAAAAATTTAAGAGGTTAGATCTGTTGGTAAACAAACTTGATTTGCATTATTTCTTAAATCCATGATTTTCACAAAACTTGAATTAGATTCTGTAAACTTGCTTGACAATGTAATAAATATTAAATACCTTCTGATACTTATTTTATTTTTTCTTAACCACAACTTTTGAAGATTAATATATCACATTCTCACGTCATTTCACACACAGTGGGCACAATTCTTTCTACACAATCTCAGTGTGCCTTGCAAAGCAACTTGGTTCTGCACTGTTAATGAAGGTAGGTGAGTGTAAAATGTTACACAGAACTATGCAATAAGCATTAAACACTTACAATAGTTCCAGTTTCAGTTCAAGTAATTGTTAATTTTAATACCTTATAGGCACAAAAACACTCCAATAAGTGTAATCTGTGCTTTAAAAAAAGCAATAATAAGCACATGCATTGTTTAAAAGACTTTTTTTTGCCAGGAAAAATAGATGCACAATGCATCTTTTTATTGTAGTTATATAAGCTCAATTCCAGGCACAAAGCATTCATTTAAATATAAAGCTTTTCTTACAGACTCTATACATAAAACTGTCATTTTCTTTTAAATTCCAGTGCATAATTCATTTGTCTTTGTATTTACAACCCTCTAAAAATGAACCTGTCAGAGATCCTGGAAAATAATGCCTGCATATCTCGAGCTACCAAGTGTTCAGCTCATATTTAGAATTCAGCCACAACATGTTCAAACAAGACATGGATATAATGCACCATCATCTGACAGAAAACAAGGGACAAGGAAATTAAAAAGCTAGAAGACAAAAGGAGGTGGCAGGCAAGTGAAGGAATAAATGATGACTCTCCCCTCTCCTGGAGTCAGGGGACATGTTGCATGTCATCTCGGTGTCTTGGTACGCAGTGGTGCGGTGATGATGTGCTGGGCAGGGCCAGTTCAGAACAGAGTCAAGGGCACCAGGGTGATGGCAAGTTAAACGCTCCAACTGTTCCCTGTCTCCAAACAAATATATGGATGAGTGAGTCTCCCACCAAGAAGGGGGAGTTACAGAGATCAAAGAGGGGCAATGACAGTTCTGGGTTTGACCTCTGAACTGCTTGATATTTGAACCGCTTGAGATAGACACACAGTTCATGATATCGAGTTTCAAACTGCTTCAACATGAAAATTACAGTTGTGAGAGATTACAGCTGTCCCATATGATGAAAAATAATTAAATAAGTAGGAAATCTTAATTTGCTGCTCTCTGCAGAATTAATACTTTCGGTTAAAGGGAATACCAAATATATATGAGAGTATGAGTGACTTCATACAGCACCAGGAGTTAGAAAAGGAGTTCCTTCGTCAGAAGTGATCAGTCTGTTAAAACCAGGGCAAATTACTCATCATCCTACAATTTATGTTTATATGCTACATTTTTCCAGTAACAGTACATAAAGGTTTTTTTTCTCTCTGTTTGGCTTCAAACAAATCCTCTGCTGGAGGCAACGTAAACTTTAAAGAATTGCTTCATGAAATAAAGAGAAAATGGTAACGGTGTTACTAATCTGCCAGCTTTAAACATAGATGATACATTTAAGGATATTCTCTTCATAGTCCAGTAGTTGTTTATCAATGATTAATTATTCTCCTATGATTTATTGATGTACTCACATGGTGAAAGTGGTCATCTGTCTGTGCACAGTGAGATGCATGTGTCTGGCTGTGTGTTGCTTTTGGTTAACATATATCAGTAGTTACACTTATGGTCTGGTTGTTTCTAAATAACTAGAACTAAAACGATGCAGCCTATGCAGTGCGAGGCAGCACTGGGAGTGGGAGAGTTACGTTGCTGATAAAAAGATACAATTTCACAATGTCCTACAAGCGTCCTCATTGCCCAGCCTCTCTGTCTATCAGTCTAGTATGAAGTAAAAAATTAATACCATATGGCAAATTATGGGCCATTCCACCAAATGGGTGCCATTTACATCTCTAGGAAATTTTATGTATAAAGGCACATGAAAATTAATTGTAAAATTAATTTTCTTACTTAGCTAAGTGTCCTGCACAATGACCCAAATATAAGCTATGAGCTGAGATGATTAATATACCATGAACACCTTAAACATGGCGCTTAAACATTCTTCTTCTTCTTATTATTGTTATCATTACTATATTAGCAGAGTAGTAGTTTCTGTCCCTCTGGACTTGCAAGAACCACACACACAAAAGAGAGAGAGATTATTTTTCTACCAGCCTATCAGTCATCTGTGACATGAATTTAAGGTCAACATTGTCCAGACTATGAGGAACAAAAGCCCACCATAGATTTGCTTGGACTGTTGTTTTATATTTGATCTGTGTACATTCAGAGTTGGTGCACAAGCAGACTGACAACAGTGACCTTATCCTCTGGTGCTTCCTGACTTTGTTGGATATGAGAAAAGCATTAAAATGAGCTCTATTGGCCATCCCTAAGTTGCCTGCAGTCTTAAGCTTGGTCTAATCAGTTTACCCAGGAGTTTATTTGACTTGGGGAATGGTCAGGGAGTATTTCTTTATGTTCTTTTTCTTGAAACTAAACTGCAAAAAACATCTGGTTGTGCGCAATTTTCCAAAACAGGCAATAGGCAATGACTATCTGCACAAGTTGGCACTAATGTGTTGTTATTTTTCCATTTGACTTAAAGTAATTGTTGTTGACATGTAAAAACGTCTAACTAGTTTTAAAAAAAATTGCATTTGTTTGCAAAATTTTTTATCAGTAGTTACTGACCATTTTTAAAAGTTATTTTTTAGATACAATGTACAAAGGTAGAAGGCAAGAGAAATAAAGCATTAGGCAAGATTTTACACTTAAAATAATTAACATACAATTAAAAAAAACCTAAAACCTTAGCAATAAGATCACTATGTTTATTGAGCCAGATGATAATTCCCATAGACAAAATATTACCATGGTTCATGGTTCACCACAAAGGATGGGCTATAAGGGTATACTTATTAGCCAATAAGTGGAGGAGCTGGTGAGGAGGATCAACTGGGACCCCCAGGTGCTGAGAGCATTCCCAGCAGGTTACATCATCAGATGACAGATGATCACAAAGTAAGTCTAAAAACAACAGCGCAAGATTACAACAATGGCTCTGGGAATTGGGTAGCCTGCTTAAAACAGAAGATAAGAAATTAATGGAGACATCGGCTTAAAAGTCCGTGAATAAGTTAATAAGATTAGCTACATGTAAGTTGTTTATTTTCCTTTCACATAATAACAATTGATACAAAAAGAACAAAAATGCAGCCTGTTCAATTTGACTTTGTTTAGTGGATATTACATTGTTCAGTGCTGTAATCTAAAAACAAGGTTGGTTGTGTTATTTAATATGAACAGCTGTGGAAAGGAAGTGCAGCTCTTTGCAGCAAATGCTCTCTTTCCGAGTTGGCATTGACAAGCAGCTGCTGCACAAACAACAACTATTCTGACCAACTCTGTCTTCATTCATCTGATTGTTCTCATTTGCAATAGAATTGGCTTTATGCACAACTCAGCTGCTTCCTGAATTTAGGACAGCTCGTTAGTTTCCTGTCTTTCTTTAATGGACGAACTGATTAATCCAGGTGTGTCTGATCATGGCTGTCGTGATTACTGAGATCAATCACACCTGGATTAATCAATTCATCCAGTAATGAAAGACAGGAAATAAAGAAGTTGGCTTAATTCAGGAAGTAGCAGCGTTGTGCATAAAGCCCATTTAGATGATTTTCACCATCACTGCTCTCATCGTGGATTAGTTTGAGATTATTTTTAAAAAAGCTAAACAGTCAACATTGAGCCACTAGATGAAATAATTTTATTTAATAATCTTAAATACATTCATCCTTCCATCCACTATTCATGGAGCCAATCCCAGCTGACATCAAGGAGGAGGCGGGGTACACCCTGGAAAGGTTGCCAGTCCATCACAGGGCCAACACACATAGACAAACAACCATGCACACACACACACACTCACACACTCCAATGGGCAATTTAGAATTTACAATCAGTATATCTCCAAGGTGCATGTCTTTGGACTGTGGGAGGAAGCCGGAGTACCTGGAGAGACCCATGCTAACACGGGGAGAACATGCAAACTCCACACAGAAAGGTCACTATTCAGACCTCCCCCCAGCTGAGACTCAAACCAGCAACCTTCTGGCTGTGAGGCCACGGTGCTAACCAACTGAAATGGAGATTTTTATATGTGTTGTTTTGAATCCTTTCTAAAAGAGTTTATAACTTTCTCATGGGCCCAATGCAAGGCCGCTCTCACCAAAGCACATGCTTCAGTATTATGCTTTGACTACTCTGTGTTTTTATGGGTAAAGCTTTGACTAGAGGGTGAGCACATCTCGCTTCCTGTTCGAAAACACAGGGCGTTATTTAAGATGGTGACAAGAAAACTTCAGTTAGAGTCTGCTGTGGGTTACAGAAGTGAACGCCCAGCTGGGTTCATGCACGCTTCTCTTTTACCAAAGGTTACCCGGCTCAAGAAGCTGTTATAATCAATGTGCGTAACCTTTGTTTGATTTTGCTTTGTGCTGAGTGATGTGTGAAATAAAGCTGTGTTTTCAACATACTTAGTTGGTCTGCTGATCTCTTTTCTTCTTTGTCCGACTCTCCACGACCCTGATATTTTTTAATTCACCAACTGTGCCACCATGAAAATATAAATTCATTTAGATTATAAAAGAAAACAGTTATTTATCCTTCTTCGTCTAAAATAATACAGTAAGTTTACAAAAATTTGCTCAGTAGTTCATTCATTCATTAAAAACGTGGATTTTATAACATCATTAAATAACTTATATTTTTGTAGAGGGACGGATGAAATGACATTCATCTCCATCTCTTAACAGGGCTATATGTCCCGATTCTCCTGTTTTCCCACACTTGTAATTACACACTTGAACATTTACTTCTTCCAGGTGCTCACCTTGTTGAAGGCCATAGGGTGTAGTGTAGGTATTGGGACATGGCCATAGAAATACCTAAAAACTGAACAATGTTGAGTATCATTCAGATCACTTTTTTTTTTTTTTTTTACAGCTGAAGCAATTGTTTATTTTATAAGATATATTGTTCCTCTCTTTAAGAAGGCATCATTTACAACCTAAAACAACTTTTTTTCCTTTATTTTTTCGATGAAACAATAGAAAGATTTTTGCTGAATTTCTGGCCTGAAACAAACAGAGTCCAGGAAAAACAACGTCTAGGACAGGTGTTCTGCACCAGGGAGTAAGCCTTGTTTTTATTTTTAGCTGCAGTCCTGCAGGGGTTCTTCAAAATGTTTGGCTATTAAACCTCTTTTTCTGAAGTGCACTGTGGCCCTGTCAATCACTGTTATTCAACTCTGTTTTAGGCTTCTTTTTTTCAATGTGTACCAGGCAGCATGCAAGTTCTTTTAATTAGTACAGCACAACTGAAATGCATATAATTAGGACAACTAACAATTAAATTTAACTGACATATCGGGTCTTTTGATTAGCTTTTCAAATTTGTGTAAAAATTCTTTAGTCATGCTTTCTGTTGTTATATTTATAAAAAGACATTTCATTATTCAGTTTTAATAAAAATGATCCAATTACACACATCTGAATAATTGCAATTAAAGCTGTGATACTTTTGTATCACATGGGCTCTTATGTACAGTGGCTGTGAACAACAAGCAAGTCTGCTGACTTACATCTGCATCTCAAATCTCTATTAATCAGTTTTGATACGGTTAACAGACACATAATTGTTTTTAATTACAACACCTCTCCAAGCCCCTTAAGTCCAAATCAGCTTGGTTTTAGAGGATTTGAGAACATTTTACAAAAGTGGCAAGCTATTATATCGACTTTACTGACAGAGCATTTTTGTTTTATGAAGTACAGGGTTGGGCTCCACGGTGGCGCAGCTGTTTAGCACTGTGGCCTCACAGCGAGAAGGTTGCCGGTTCGATCCCCGGTGTGAGCGGGGCTCCAACCGGGATCCTTTCTGTGTGGAGTTTGCATGTTCTC
>JBAMHV010000008.1:18800503-18811214 GCA_037177535.1 Pseudomugil gertrudae
ACAACCCTGAAAATGGCAAAGAGACACGCTTATGAAGCACAGTTTAAACTGAAGGCCATCAGCTACGCGGAGGAACAAGGAAATCGAGCAGCCGCGAGAGAATTTAAGATTAATGAATTGATTGTTCGCAAGTGGAGGAGACTGGAAAACGAGCTCCGACAGGTCAAAAAGACACAGCTGAGTTTCCGTGGAAATAAGGCGAGGTGGCCTGAGGTGGAAAAAAGACTGGAGCAGTGGATCAACGAGCAAAGAACGAGGGGGAGAAGCGTTTCGACGGTCACCGCTCGACTAAAAGCAGTAATGCTAGCTGAAGAAATGAAAATTGAACATTTCCAAGGAGGTCCGTCTTGGTGCTTTCGTTTCATGAAACGGTGCCATTTTTCCATCCGGACAAGGACTACGGTGACGCAGCAACTTCCAGCGGATTATAACAAAAAGCTGGCCGTCTTCTGCTCCTACTGCAGCAAACACATCGCACATCGTGAAACACAACCAAAATAAAGCACAACCAAACTCAGTTTTGCTCCTGCTCTTTTTTTAAAAAAATACACACTTGTATGCTTGTGTGTGTTGTAAGTGTGGGCGTGGATTGTATATAAAACCCGCGCCTGATAAAAATACAGTAACGGCACACATAACTGAGACTGCGCCTTTTGGTACGGTGCGCCTTGTGGTCGTGAAAATACGGTACTTCGCTTATGTCAGCTGAGAAGGAAATGGGAGATAGAGTACAGAAGAAGGGAGAATATTTGCTATTTGCATCATCGCAGTCAGTACAAGGGAACAAGCCGGCACAGACCAATGGAAATCATTTACAGCAGAATGAACTTTTACATGATGGAAGAAATATTTAACACAGATTTGATATCAAATTAAAGAAGCTGCTTAAGTTTCGTCCAAGATAGTTTTCATTTAGAATGAGATGTTTATAAGGTAATTTGAAATGCTTTTAAATTTGTGTATAAATACGTATGTTTACATAGTGAGCTGGGATTGGCTCCAGCCCCCCCCCGCGACCTCGTTCAGGAACAAGGCGGTAGAAAATGGATTTATATAGACAATTCTGGCAAACATGTTCTAATTATTTCAAATGAGCTTGTGTAACTTGACAATCACAACAGTTATGGGTTCAATGTTGACTGAGGCTCCCTGAATTCTTCACATTGTCATTTAAAATGGAAAATTATATTGACAAGTTCCCCAGGTGACATCCTGACACATGCAACAATTTCCTAAAACTCTTACAGAGTGTGTTCCCACTGTATTCCTAAAAGTAACAGCTGACACAATATTACATCATCACTGCTTGTGTCAGTCTTATCTGATGCAATTGGTAACAAATGTTGCCTTTGGCTATATATTTTGCAATATAATTACAATTCTAAATGGCAAATAATTAAACTAAAGACAAGTGTAACACTGGAAAGTGATTAATTTCTAAAATTTACGCTCACTTATTATGTTAAAAAGAAAATTGGAAGAAAAAAAAAGGTCACAACTGCAGTTTAATTGCAAATAGAATGTAGAATAAGAGATTAACTAAATCCTGACAAGGCATCTTTAATCACCTGCAGTTTCAATGATAATACAGCATGGTGGCACAGTGGTTAGCGCTGTGGCCTCACAACAAGAAGGTTGCTTGTTCGAGCCCAGGCTGGGGAGGGTTGTCCAGTGGCCTTTCTGTGTGGAGTTTGCATGTTCTCACCATGTATGGGTTCTCTCTGGGTACTCCAGCTTCCTCCCACCCTCAAGACATGCATGTTTTGTTAATAGCTATGGTTAAAATGACTGCTTACATATGTAAGTCGCTTTGGATAAAAGCGTCTGCCAAATAACTGTAGTAGTTAAACAAAGAGGAAAAAATCTGCTTTTCTGCTCTTTTTGCTTCATTTGTCATGTTGATGTTACATGTTCAGGATAATCTATCCTTCTGATAAAGGTGTCACAGCTTTGTTTTGATACGAGACTCCGCAGAATGTCCCACATGACTGGACTCTTGCACTTTTGCCATCCTACGGTGCCTTTAAATGTCTCAATGCCATCAGGAGCTGTGAGAATAAAAATTCCTTTTAAAGATGCCCATTTTAATTGGTAAATGTTTACTTTCAAGAACTCTCAGTGGGAAGGTACACAACTTCTAATGAAACACTTTAAAGCCTATGGGCTCTTGCTTTTTACTTTGAGTGTGTTTCTAAACAAACACAACCTGAGGTTGAATTGTTGATAATAGCTGTTAAGGGCCAATAAAACACAACAGTGGAGAGTGCAGAAGCAAGGAGTGCATTAAAACAGCACCAGTACAATTAGCTTGTCACTGCCACTGCTTGTGCAGACATGTGTGTGGCTTAAGTGTGCGTCAGTTATCTGGGAAGCTATTGTACAAAGATGTGTATGATTTTTTTTTGTGGTTGCAAAGAGAGCTGCAGGATCATAAAAACAATTTTGATTCATCAGAGAAGAAGTGTTTAGAAGGGAAAAAAGCAGCATTAAAATCTAAAGCTAAGCCAATTATGGCATTTTTTATTGTAAAAGGCCTAAATCAGCCAAATCTAGTGGAAAAGAAAGCACTGGACAAAGGGAAAGAAAGAATAGGATGCTATTTACTCTGAGTAGTTTAAACACCTCATTGAATCCAAGAACTGCTGATTGTTAAGGCTGTATTCTGCAAAATTCAACTTTCCTTTCTGTTTTTGCCCAATTTCTTTACAAGAAGTTCACAGTAGAGCTCTACAAGCTACTATTTGGACAGTAAATATGTTTTAAACTCCAATAAGAAAACTTGCAGTGGAGATATGTAGGCATGTATGTTGGAGGAGTAGAAATGCACTGAGATATGATTTCAGAGTTTGATCCTGCAGGTTTGAGCTTAGAAACCACCCTACAGTTAGATTTCAGGGTTTGTACATCAGGACCAATAAAATCCAATATGAAGCTTAAACAAACTGAACCATGCCTTCAATGTCACATTTACCTTAATCTAATAAAATCATTATATGGACACACTGTAAATGTACTGCTTCCTGTATCCCTGTCATTGAGCATTTGTTTTTACATGACTTTTTACACAAATTTCTCATCCTTGCATATGAATAAAGTCCCAAACTGTCATCTGACTATTGTAGTTTATGTAAATTCATCCATTTTTATCTAAGAGATTTGCATAGTAGTAATATGTGAGCATGTGCTTGGACTGCAGTTACAGCTTGTATGCTGCTGCTCACTGGGTCGATGTGTACATTAATCTCTGCTGCAGTGGCAACACATTGCCTTGTATGCTCTGCTCCGTATCCCTGACCCAGTATGCTGTGTGATCCTGCCTACAGCCTCATTTGTCTCCATCAGGGGACAGGCGAGGTTACGACTCACCAAAGCGCAGTACGTTTCAGGTGGATCTCCACACGTGATATTTGGGGGGTCGAGGGCCACTCGTAGGTACTTTGTCATGTCGGTGGCTTCTGGCTGACAGGCCATATAGTCCCAGGCCAGGCCTTCCTCTGTGTAGATCTGGGATTTGCACACGTCATAGTGTCCCCAAGCTGCTGGATAATGTTGCATAGCATGTGCCACACTGGTGCACAAAGCCTGCAGGGTGAACAAAATGGGCCAGAGCATTGCTATGTTTTAGCTTATATTAGTTTTTTTAATAAATATATATATGTGTGTATACTTTTTGGGGGTCTTTAAAGTGTTACTTCCCTACAACAATGGCTACACCACTGAGTGTGTTTTAAAGCAGCTGCAGAGACAGAGCATTTAGAAACATCGGCAGCCTCTCGCACCCATGTGTGAGCAGCTTCAGGGAACGATTAGCCCCCATTCAGTTATTTTGCCTTTGATTGCCACAACGCCTGCCTGGCTGATGAGGTGTGTCAACAAGTGAGCTGCTCCGCTGGCGTTGATAGTTGATGAAAAGGTCAGCAAACGGTCAGATGTGATGCGTAGAGAGTGACACTTCTCATATGTCAGCAGATGTCTGATTATGATATCCTGTCAATTGTGTCATCTGCCACCAGCAGCATCCTAAAAGACAAGAGAAAAAAGACAATTTAGTGAACAAAACTAATTACCTAAAAATGTGTAGGTATTATATTGCAATAACAATTACTTACGCACCCCCCCCCACCCACCCACACACACACACACACATTTATGTAGACTAACAAAATGCACATTCTTCTGTTTATATGTATCCCTCAATAATAACCTTGCCAAAACCACTATATATAATTCAAATCAAACTTGCTCTGCAAAGTGTAATCTCCATTTGATTTTCATACAAAAAGGCTTATTTCCATATGTCAAGTCACTGCATTTAAGTTATTGCTTTTCCCGACTCCTTTATGTAGCGCCGCGGTTGTCTAAACACCTTCAGAGGCATTTGGGAAATATTAAAGTAAAATTGGGAGACAGAAATGGTTTATTTGAAAGATTGTATGTTGTTCAGAGCTATCACAAGACATCAGTCAGATGGCGTAATTCATCGGGTAATGGCGTCTGGCAGCAGTCAGTGGAGACCTACGCAATTTCTACATCTCAGGTAAAAAGGTGCGTGTGAAAGGGAAGGAAAAAAATAGAGTGGATACAGCTGCCTCTGATAGAGGGTACTTTAAAAAAAGAGTTAAGCTAATGCTAAATATCAGAGTGCTCAGGTGTCCTACACTTTTGATGCAATAAAATGAAATTTTCTGTGAACATCTATAGAAAAAAAAATCATGTTTCAATTTACTTTTCACCCCACACATATTGACGAACATGCAGGGTTATCTTCTCTAAAGACATCCAACAAGTTTGTAGTGTTACATCAAATGGTCAGAAGAATATCCTGTTCAAGCTGCTGGGGGTTAAATGCCTCACACAAGAGCACCTAGGCAGTACTTCCGGAGATAACAGTGTTATTTACTGAGTTTTTTTCCCCAGATACCCATACGCCTGATAACTACAGTTCAACCAGTAATGGTCACCAGCTTTACTCTGTGCCTCTCAGGCTACAGCTGCACCCCTCTGATCGCTGGTCATTATTACTATTATGTGTGAAGCCTTGTGTCTGTGGAGTATAATTATATTTGAGTATATTAATATTTACCTTAATATCTATTTTACAATGACATGGAAATGCCTAAATTAAAACAACAGTTATAAAGACCAACATAAGAAAACAGTGCAAATGTTTGAGAATACATTCTATATGCTGTTTCTTAACATGGAAGCATTAAAACCCTTTTTTTAATTTGTTCATCCTGTCTTGGATTCAATTTGAGCCAATTTTAATGGCTTTCCCCCACATTTACAGAAACGATCACTTTCCTTCTTCCAAACTATAAGGCCTCTTTTACTAAATGACCTCAGGCTTTAAAACATTCCAACTGTAATAAAAGATATTCCCCCAAACCGGGGATATTATCAGCACCGTTATCCAGACTCGGCAGACCCTTCAATGTGAGTCATGTCAGGAGATATGGATGGCAGGCTTCATTTGACAGACCTCTGATTGGAGGATGGAAGATGCTGGTGGAAATAAAGGCAAGAAGGAAGAATTTTGGCTCTTAGAATATGCTCATGTCAATCAACAGCCTCACTAGAAGAGAGCAATTACAAATTTGGTAACACAGCTAGAACTCTGACTTATGAGTAAGCCATTCCTTTCATGGAGATACATGCTCAAATTTCATCAAATTAAATGTCACGCTCTGACCAGAGATGCACCATACGATACTCTCATTTCACATTGTCACAAAAAGACATATGTACAACCCCAGATCTAGATCCAATCAAGCAAGATCATAACACCCCACCCACCCTATTTCATAGTAATGAAACTGACTTTCACAATAGCCAGTCAAATTAGCTACCAGTGGTGGTGTTGGAGGTCACTTATCTTATTTCTATTTAATAGGGAACATCCGTAGCTAATAAGAGACTGCAAATGGAGTTCACCGAAGGAATTTGGGATTCAGCTCATTGACACCTGAAGTAATGAAATTTACTCTTATGAAAGGAGGGTTTCCGGACACTCGCAGATCCTCTGCAGATCGATTTACTTCAACATCAGAGTGCTACTTAAGCACAGCAGATCAATAAAGAAAAAAATCTCCAAATACAAATGTTTTACAACTGTGTTATGTTAAAATGGAATGTTTCTGCAGACGCGTCAGCGTAAAAGATGCATGATCTTTTTTTTATATGTTTAAACATCATTCAAAGTACTATAGTCTCAGTTCTTAGAGCTCGTGTACTCCAAATTATAGCGTCTACTTATGTTTCCTGGCTTCACATCCCTGCCTCAAACGCAGTGGTACTGCTAAGAAATGCACTGAGAAACCTGGGAATGCCATAATTTCTCTGGGAAAAATATGAGGTCAGGTTCTATATTAAAAATCATAAATATTTGAGTACCTCCCCATATTCAGGGAGATGAACAGCTTTGGGTGACCACCTCACCTCTCCCTGTCTCTGTCTTTTTTCCTTTGCTTGTTTTTGAAGCCACCCCCTTGTGTCCGCTTGCATCCCATCCCCTGGGCAGCTCAAGCATAGCAGAGTGTTTTAAAAGTCAGCAGGCAGCCATGCCCTGTGGCTTATATTGGTTACAAACTCCCAGCAAGACTCCTTAAACTCATGGCAGATGCATTCCATTTATTTTATTGTAATCCCACATAAATGAGGCTTTGCTTTCTGTCTCCGAGTGTGGCTTTCTGATCGCGTTGTGGCTTTTACATTAGAGCCAATATGAAAGAGAGTTCCCTGTAGTGCTAAAGTGCAAGAGATGTGTTCTTTGCTAATTGACATTACTGACTGAAAATGACACATTTTGTTTCAAAATACAATAAAAAACAAATCATATTAACAAGATAACATGAGGTTAATCTGTAATCTATTTATAAAACATGTATTTTCCCCTTCTTACTGTTCTACACACCTGACCAGAAATTTGGATCTTCACAATTACAATATACTTCCTCATTGTGCTTATTGATTTTGTTGACTTCCAAGCAATAACTTCTGATTCACTGCCAATTTGAGCAGACGGATGCTTTGTTTCTGGCTGATGAGAACAACAATAAATGGTTTAATGCTTCCAACATTCTCTGAACTAAGAACCAACCCCTCAATATGAGTCACAATGGGATCAACTGGCAAGCAGAAGCATATCTGTGTTGGAACACATTTGTCTCCTGATTTCAACTCATTTCTGTCTGAATCTTTCATTGAAATGTTCATCCCCTTTTGCCATGTAAATGTGTTTTTTTCATGAGTAATCTACCCAAGGAAATAAGATTATTACTGCTTTACCTTAAACAACTCAATCTCCTTCCATATTGCTTACTTAAAACAAAGACTCACATGGTTTTCTTGCAAAAGCTATTTTCCTAAGATGTTGTCACTTTAGTGGTGGCAGCAGGGTGGTCCTAGCCACAGTCACCCATGCATCTTACATCACTGTCATATATAAAATCTGCTGCCATGCATTATTTAAAGTCCCTCTTCTAATGGTCTTCCAATACAGAAAAATGCACATTGTGTTGGAAACATTTCAAAATTCTGGGCCTATAACAAAGAATAGAGCAAATGTCCAGTACAATACGCTTCTAGCCAGGTCACAGAATCAGTTTTGAGGTGTAAAATACAAAGATTTAACAGAACTTGGTGACAGAAGCTGAATTATTTTCGTTCTAGGTCAGATTTTTGCGCAGAGGCGAAGAGTCACACCTACATTTGACTTCACTGACCTGTTGCTCACCAGATTAAATTGGATTATTTAAAAAAAATGCACATACACAAGCAAAAAAGGCATTGCTCCAAAAGCAGCCATATACTGGGAAACAAAGAAAACCTCCTCAGCTGAGTAAAACTATTTTGAGGAGCGTCGTCCTTATGCAATGTCCATAAAAAGATTAGGACAAATCTATCCACATAAAGCTTCAAGTCTTGTCAATTGAATCTATTTTAAACTGATTTAGCGTTTAGAATAAAGAGCAGCTGTGATGTCCATAACTGCACACCTATGATAATCTTTTACAGTGTTGCACAGAGGAAAATGCACAGAAGGTTCAAAACAATACTCACATTTTAAAGCGCTCCTGGGACAAGATGCTCATTCAACAAGTTATTTACAGCCACGAGTTGAAGAACGACTCAAAAGCCCGGATTCACTTTTCTCTGTTTATACTTTTTGCAAAAGATTGGTTGAATAAAGTGACGAGTGCGCACAACGCATGCATCCACGTAAGGACCACACCGTTTGCAAACTTTATTTCAACTTTTGCGTCGCAGCCTTTTCTTCTTTTAAAACGACCAAGGCTGCCACCAGCAGGTGTTTTCTTTCCCCTTTTACTAGCGTTTCTGAGTGTTGACTGTAGTCCACACAGGATTCCTGACTTTACGCAGCGATGCCTGGTGCAGCATTCATCGGAATGGCGCACAGAAAATAAAAAAGAAAAGAAAAGAAGACTTCAAGAAGCCGTGCAGGGAATTCACTCTGGTCCCAGATTCATTATGCTCCATCAACGCGTACGAAAACACCTCCCGGTGGAGAGTAACTCTTGGGGTCCTCTGGATAGGTTAGACTGATTTCTCAGTATGGACGAGTTGTGGACGGAGGAGGGGAGAGATAAGCAATCTTCCTGAAATGGAGCCACAATGTCCAGTTACATATGAACGTTCCGCCGGGTCCTAAAGATAACACCGACTGACTGATAAATCTCAACTTAAATCGTAGTTTCATGAGATTTTTGCTGTAAGTTCTCGTTCCAGTGCAAAAGAAATGCAAATAGGCGACTTTATCTAACAGCGATGTGTCGTAGAAATGCCACATGATAAACGTACTAATGATGGTTTATCAATCAAATTAATAATGCCAAACTTGTGTTTTTTCCCAGTAGGCTACTTCATTTGTAAGCGCAGAAAAATGTGAGAAAATCCCGTTTGTGGGTTTTTGATTATTCCTTTTAGTGTGTGCGCCGGTTTCATCAGAGAAATCCAACTCTGGTAAACAGAGTTTAAAAAATATATATATGTTTGTAACACTGAACACTGATAACTTATATGATAACCAGTTTATTATAATGAACACCGCCCTATAAAAAAGCTTCCTGACTTTTTATCAACAAAATTCAGGGTCATGAGATACATGAATGTAAGGGAAGAGTGCGCGTTTCCAAAGCAAACGCTTCTCCTCTAGGGAAACATTCAAAGTAGGTTACAACATATTTAGGGTGCAGATTAAGTTTCAAGACTACGATCAGAGAAGGAAATCGTGAAAAACTCCCCCCTCCGCGAAGATTCAGTGTACAGTGTAATATGATTATTCACCTATGAGCTGATAACGCCTCCAGGTCATATATAATGATAACCGTTACACCACTGCCTCAGGACGCGATGCTTCCTGTAAACAAGCGAACACAAAGGATCTTACCTTGTACTGAGAAACAAACGCTGTCCTTGAGTAAGAGAAAATAAAGAAAAGGAATAAAAAAAAAAAATCCTCTGCTTTGAGTTTTTGGAGAAATTATTTGGGTGAATTTTGTTAGTCGAGCTGAAAGAGTAAGTACAACTATTCGGGATCGCAGATGTCATCCTCTCCACTGCAGGGTGCCAAGCTGCTCGGCAAACAACCACGGTGACAGGTCGCTTTGAATATGCATTTTAATTGTGGTGTAATACCAACCAGTGGAGGTTACACGATAAGAACAGCCTCCCAGCAGAAGGTCACCTGAGAAATTAAATAATCAGTTTCTTATATCAGCGTGAAAAAGATTTGAAAACAACCGAGCTGCAGGGCACACTTTCCCTATTTTCTTCCACAGAAATGTTTGTTACGCCAAAGACAGAGAAAACCAGAGTTTAGTTTGTTAAAAAAAGAAAAATATAAATTTAAACTTTCAGGGAAAACTATAAAGTTTTGTCATATTAGTGTTTTTTATTTGCTTTACTGAGTAATCAGCACCTTGGACAGCTCCTTTGTTCTGCATTACACTAAAACTTTCTAGGATTCTAAAAAAAGGAATTAATGTACCATAATAAATATACCACACTAAATACTTTACAGTATTTTTTTCAATAAGTGGTGTAGTATTTTTAAATATGCGTATTTTCTCTGGTAATCAGTGGGTCACAATACACCTTACTGACTTCTCTCCTCAGACACTCATGTTATCCCCAATACCCCCACATGCATCATATTCATGCATCTAATTTAAAATGTAAGAATTCCTCATTCGAAAAAAAATCACATTATTTCCAAAGGATCTACAGGACTTGACTTTCACTCGTTCATTCCACCTCTTTATTTCCCCTTTATCTTTTCACATATAAGAATTAAGCGGTATAATTCCCACCCTTCTTTCCTCTGCTCTTCATCACCCTGTTTAAAATGTCCCCAAATATAACCCCAACCCGTATTGATTTCCTGCAAATTAATATGCAATGAAAGCTCTGTAATCCCATTAAAAAGTGACAATGCCATTTCTGTTCTGATAAAGGCAGATTTTAGTTGGAGACCGGCGCTGAATGACAACGAGTCTCTTATCCCCACTGAGCTGCATTGTATCAGAGGGTTCAGCCCTTTGCTCAGAGCTGCAGCTGCTCTTGACAATCTCCTTAAATCATTCCTCATGGAAATACTTCTATGACTCCCTAATACAGATAGATAGATAGATAGATAGATAGATAGATAGATAGATAGATAGACAGACAGACAGACAGACAGACAGACAGA
>JBAMHV010000008.1:18828927-18851895 GCA_037177535.1 Pseudomugil gertrudae
TAAATAGGCGTGTCTCCGACACTTTGCACCCGCAGTCCTTTGCGTGAGCAATTTTAGTAAATCGCGTACTAACCACGGTCCCGCCCCACATGCTAAATTCTAGACTCCACACGCTAATTGGTACACGCAAATTGAGATCTTAGTAGATTTGGCCCTGAGTCTCTAAAGCATTTAAAAATGAAAATGTTTCAAGTTATTGAAGCAGAGGTGGGTTTCCTGGTTTACCCGTGACTGACCAGTTTGACCACCTTGGGAGAGATGATTTACACTTCAATAGAATAAATTTGCCTAATGTACCCTGTATCTTAGATGTCTGCAGAAGTGCAAAAAAAAAACCTAGTGACGAAATACAATAATCTTTTAGCTCCTTGAAAGAAAGCCCCTGGCAGTTAAAGTCTTGGATGCTTTTGGTTGTAATGTGTCCTTAAAGGCCCCCCTTCCTGTGAGACACAGCTCATTTTGAAGTTTGGGGAGTGTCAGACTAGCCACAAGGCAGGCATTATGCAAATATGTTCCATGGTGACGTTATTAATCAGAGGGAGCATGGTTAATAAATGAGGCATTTAGGGTAAATCAGGAATAGTGACTTTTGCAGAATGAATCGAATAGATAACACTTTGTGTTTCATTCAGAAGTCAGGCTTTGCAACTTAGCAGCAAATTCAAACAGATATAAGCTGAATGAGATACAAGAAGAGAAGGAAAAACAACAACATAAGCATTTTGAACTAAACACACAAGTGTTTTATTTTGTATTTAGCACTTCTAAACCAACAACATGATAAAGTGAGACGAAAACACTGCTTTGCTTGATTAATGGAAATCCTAAAAGATTGGCCATCATTTAACTCGTTTACAAAGTTTGCAAAGCAGTCTTAATTAAACTCCACTGAACATGAATTCAGTAACTTTTGTCATCTTACAGCAAAGACACCATCAGTTGGATAATTTTTTTAATCTATCTTACCATCCAAATACTTGTTGCTCTCATTGCTCTCGTGCGTGACAATTCCCATATGTTTAAGCTTATCTGTACTGGCTGAAGCAGTACCTGCACATTTTTAAGATTGAATGAAATGAGAGACATTACATCCAATCACCTCCGCCTTCTTTGCATTTTCATTAACTAAATATGTTTGTTTCTTTTTACCTTTTCAGTTTAGTTGAGACTCATTTTTGTTTCAGCCTTTAGATTGGAACTTGTGTAGGTTGTGTTTTCTGCTTATTACTCACATACATTCAGGCTTTGAGTTGGATTCACCAGAGTCCACATCTTACCTCTGTTGCTCTCTTCTGTGTCCCTGCACCTTTGTTTCTGAACCCTGCAGAAAATGAGCTGCTCCTGTTGCTTAGTATTGCCCAGAGGAAGCTTTAGTGTGCAGTCAGGGTTTTTTATGGCTAATATTTTTTTGTTGTTCTTCTACAATATTGTCAACTCTCTAACCTCATCTGGAGTTCTTGTTTGTCCAACTGTATTTACTTTTTTGCAAATACCCTTCCATATTGCACAATAATATGTCTGAGCTCAGCTATATTTCTGTTGGCCTCTTCCATTAATATTTCGATCTGCATTGGTTCAAAATAAACTTAGTTCATTACTCTGAAAGAGTGAAAGAGAATTGGAGTCAGAAATTGTGCCACACTTAGTTTTGTGCTCTCTATTGGGGATCTTGGTTAATCAGGGTCAAAGACTTTCCAGGAAATACCTGCATTACGAAAGGCACATTATATAGATAAATTGCACCAGGAACCTGATTTCATAATAATGGATGCAATTGCATCATTACTTTAAACTGCATGTTTTCCCTACTCATACCTCAAATAAAATGGTGACATCAGGCGTCCCATTTTGGGAAAACGTGATCACATTCAGTTTGTGTGGCTCTTTCTTTATCTTAGATTTTTAATTATATCGCAAACTCATACATTGGAAGGGTTGATAGCAGAGGGGTAGTCCACAAGTTTGACATTAGTTTGAAATCCATATTTTTTCTGTTCTTTCACTTTTTCTGTTTTGTTTTGCTTTATCTCAATCCCTCTTGTAAAAGTTAAAGCATTTGCTTAAACGTCCTTGGAAAAATTAGTCTGCAGTTTTTTGCACAATGACCATGAGCATTTGAACTATCTAGCAGATTTTTATTTGGTAGAACTTTGTATTTTTTCTGCATTTGGGATTATTTCCATAATATTGTCACCTAATTTGTTCTCATTTGGATTAAATAGTAAAAAAAAAAACAACAGTCTATTCTAATGCAGTGCTTTGGCCCCTTAGAAGCTTTGTTATTATATTCTTCTATGCATTGTAAAGCTTTTACAGTAGAAGGAGAGTCTTCTCACTGTAATGTCTTGCAATGGTTTGGCTGTCACGATGAACTCAGTGAAGCTTAGTGGAGCGAATGGATAGTGGAACACAGTGAATGTGGAGAAGAGGACTGGTTGAAGTGTTATTCAGAGACAGGCGGTGACCTCATGGGAAAGGTACACACCAACACAGTTCATGAATTGGGTCCAGATGGGAACTGGCAAGTGGGAAAAGCGGAAGAGAATTGTATTGACAAGTTATGCGTGGGTAGACCCTGGGCGAAGCCATTAGCCATGTTGCCGAGTCACCGGGGAAAGCTCCGTCAGTTTGAGTTTTCACTTCACCTGAGTGTTGATGGGAGCACTCTGGCCATCCTGCACAGCAGCCCAGCAGTGGAGCAGAATCTTCTTCTACAGCACTTTAGTTGGGTTTGTTGTTTTAATTAATCTTAAATAAGATTGGTACTTTTTAAACTTGTAATAAGAAAACATCTTCTAATTATTTTTTAGACTTAGACTTAACTATAATAATCCCTTTGGGATGACTCCCTCGGGGGAATTAGAAACTATAGTACTATCAGGTCATATTCCAATTATTTTTAGCACAGATAAAAATGTCAACTTTCTGAAATTCAAGTACAAGAAAATTGATCAAAAAACATATATTTATCCATATAATATATACATTATGTAACTTTACAACTTAAAACTCCTCAAAATGGCATTGGCATCTCAATGAGGTCCTTTCTCATGCTGTCGCTGCCCAGTAGCATCCTGATACTGCAAAACCAGACTATACTTTTTCCTGCCTTGCCTATTATTTAGGGTTCTTCTGCAAGAATATCATAGGTCAGGAAATGAGTATATTTCTGCAAAAATAATTTGAATATGTTTGAAGTCATATCAGAGGGGAACACTTGTAGGGTTAGTTTAGATGTGCAAATATCACTGGATTAGTTTTATAACAGCACCAGTTGTGACTTATTGTGCAAATAAATTAAAATAGAAAAAAAAATAAGTTGCAGTGACAAAGAATAAATGTAGATAGTGAACAAAATTCCCCAGTCAGGCATTAGAAAGAGCAGCCAGGGAGTTCTGGGGTCCTAATGTGATATGTAGCTGCCACCATAAGTCACATGGTCACGGTCTGAGCACGAGTCACAGCACTGATGAATGAGGATGGTGTTTATCCTGTTGACTATTCTGTTTTCTTGTTATATAACTAATCACTGTATTTAATTATTTCACCTAAGAGTATAAGTAATTTATGTTTATTAATGTCAAATCATGGCACACTACATTAAAGGGGGTTGTGTTGAAAATACTATTGCAAGAAAAGTTTAGTTTGTTTGAGTTTAGTATTTATAACATTGACCACAATTCATTTGTTTTTTAAAATAACTTTTATTGCAATACATATGTTTGAACATTACTAACATACCTAATGTTGATTACCACCATTACTCGCATACTTTTGGCTAAAATTTTGTTATATTACACCTTTTTTTTCTAATCCACATATGATCATATGTGACTATTTGATGAATGAAATAAAGAGTTTGAGAGAAGTTTGTATAATTGCTTCTCATAGTGAAATCGGCAGAATTAAACTATCTATCTATATGATAACTCTACTGTTTTTTTTACAGATGGATTATAGCAGAAATAAAAACAAAGGTTTCTGTATTGCCATAAACAAACCCCAAAGAAAAAACTTTTATGATGAATATAAAATTCCTTGTGGAATGATACCTTACAACATTTATTCAATCAAAGCATGAAAATACATTTTAGTACATGGCCACTTTGGTAGCATCCATTCTTAAAATTTCTCCAGTTGGGGTGGGGGACCTCAGATTCAGAGGCTAGCATGTCATGCTACGGAATTGCTAATTATGCTTCTGGCTTCATAGATGCACTGCACAGTCAGTAAATGCATATTTACAATTTTCTGCACATGCTCAGTGTCAGCAGGGGGGCACAAGCTGCACATACACGCTATCATTTGCTCCCGTTAGTCTGGAAAATCCAGCTATTAAAAAAAAAGAAAAAAGAAAGACTTGTTTTGCCTCATTTAAAAATTGCAAAGTGTGTAGAAACATAATAACTGTGGCCATACAGCAACACATGGCATTTATCAAGTGGCTAGGATATCTGAAACATGGGATTGGAGGATCCCACCTGTGACAGCTACCATATGCCGGTACACGCAAAATAAGTGCAGACTTGTAAGCAATTTTGTCATTGAATAACTCCTCCTTGTGGGTCCAAATCCAAAAATGGCAGGGCTGGATAAGCGATATGTTTTGATGATTGTTTCCTTGTTCAACCCAAAAATATTCACACAAGGGTGTAACATGCCCACTTTGTTTCTTTCCCAAAAATAACTGAAGCCATGTGTGTGTGATTACACACCCAGATTGGGACCTCCCTTTGAAACATGTTAAATATAGCCACACTGAGCAAAACTGTTTTTAGGTTAGATAGTGCACTTTGAAGGCGCTAAATTAATATATTTAACATTTCCCCCCCAACACTCAAAATGGCAAATCTTGCATATTCATTGCAGCAGATATACTTAGAGGATGCAAAAATGCTATTTTGCACCTTTTGAAAGACACAACCTTCGGTATGCACTGCTAGCAAATCAGCTTGTGTGTGCGCACGCTCATGTATGTGTAACAATATTGCATGTTTTACATCCAAAACTTTAGTAGATTGGGCTTCAATTTTAAATATTGTATTAATAATACTCTTGTGATATTTAATTTGAAGAAAAACACATAACTTAATTTATATTCAGGCTTTTATATTACTCGTACAAAAACTTGCTTCCTATTTTGTGCAATTGACTGAGAAAAGACTGAAAATAGATTATAGGTGAATTAGTTAATAGTCTTTTTGTGACTTATTGTAATCAATAATACTTTTGGACATAATTAAACTTTTTTAAAATACTGATATTATAAAAGCGCTTAACAGAAGTTTTTTTTTGTATTTTTTATAATAAATGGCATTATCCTGCTGTTTTCTGAGTAAATAAGGTGGAATCATTAAGCAGATGTGCAGTATGTTCTACTACAGCTGAAATAAGGAGTGATACCTCAATTCCAATTTAATTCTCTATATATAGTTGTATTTTAGAGCATTTCCAATCCCCTTAAACTTGTGTTTTGTCTCAATATATATTTAAAACATGCCCTAAAGCAAAAAAGAACCTGACATATTTGAGAGTGTAACAAGATGTTACAGGCCATTGCCATGTTGCAAAGTGAGCATTCAGCTGCAGTCCTCCACTTTTTGACAGTGGTGACAGACTGATGAGGAGCCCGCTTAGCTGTGCCGGGAGAGGCGTCTATTCTGATCAGTTCCTCTCGGAGCAGGATATCTGGAGTGAACACTGTCAAAACCCTCTGCAGTCCTCATCTCAGCTGAAGACAACCTGTGCCACTGCACATCAGTCAAAGACGAGCCTCGCCGCCGCTGTTGCAATGAGAAAAAATTTGGTGCGAGGATGTGAATTTGTATAAAAATTTCTACATGTCATTTCTCTTTCTTAGCAGATCAAATACATCCAGGTTGGCTGCTTCAATTAAATTTGAATAAACTAAGATACTAAAAGTTGGAAACTTGATATCAGAAAGTGCATTTTCACTTAGAGGAAAACTTAGAAAAGAATAATTGTATAATTTTAAATAGTACAGTGATTCAATCACAGTGACAGAGAAGGAATCTTTGAAGCTGATAGGATTATTAGAGCATTATCTTTAACACATATTAAATCCAAAAGTTAATTTACAACTCATTTGTCTATTGTTTCATCAGCATCCGCCTGCTGGCATATCTGTGCATGTGTGTTTTTATACAGTATGAGCGTGAATGTGTTCCCCACCTTCTTAGTTGTCTACAACCAACAGTGTGCGTTGCTGTGTGCATGCATGTGTCTGACTCCAAAAAACAAGCAGTGTCTAGGGAGTTGTCAGAAGGTGGTTGCCCTGGTTTCCTGAGCAAAAACGATGAGCCTCTACCGCACAACCGCAAAACAAAGATGCAGGTTGTTAGCAGGTAGCAGAAAAAGAATCAATTGGAAAGCTTCTAAAGGGGTAAAACTCAACACCATGTAGCAATGAAACTGATTAATTTGATTGTACTGAGATCTATCAGTAATATCTTGACTGTGATCTGGGTGGGGCAGTAATGTAGCACTTTGAGTTGTCCTGTACATGAAAGGTGCTACAAATAAACTTGCCTTGCCTAATGTAATGTAAAAGTAAGCAATGTAAATGTGTTCTTTCTCCTTTTATATGTCTATATTTTCCAATGAGTCACAGTCGTGATAAAAAATATATTTTTCACAATTTTCATTCAATGAAAGGAAAATGATCATACATTTCATATTGAATGAGGCTTGTATTATAACAACATATCCTAAAGCAGTGTCATTTGATGTGTTTACTGTGAAGTACTGAAGAGCAACAACATGGTAAAATTCTGTGGGTTTTTATTGTTGACATGGTGAAGGAAACATTTGGTGTTGCAACATACTATGTTCTGTCTATATCATAAAGGAAAAAGAACACATTTGCTTAAAGGTGTGTGTATTAATTCCCCACCCAGAACAAGCACATTAGAGAATGGCAGAAATGTTGATAGATCTCAGTGTGTGTGAGCGTGTGTGTGTGATGTGCTCATGAGGAACCATGACAAACCAGTCATCGAAAACCAACATGGTTGCACTATTTAGAGCTGGTAGCAAGAATGGAAATTTGTTAGTTTATTTTTATTCTATCAGTTCAACACAAGTGGATTTAATCTCACTGGTTGCCTGAAACATACAAAAAATCAACTCCAGTTCCCACTTCATAAGCAAATAGAAGCTGAAAAAAGACCCTGTTGAGGAAAGGCGATATGCAACTTTTCATTCCTGATCTGGTGGGAAGCAGCTATTGTGACAGAGGATTAAAACTTGTCCATTCTATCTACTCAGCACTCGAGCAGTTTGTTTGCTGTCCTCCCTCCTGAAGTCTCTCCACCAGCTGATGGATTTTGCAGACCCAGTATGCAGGCTCCTTGGGCTTTGCTAAATGAATTATGGAAGTCTGAGCAGCTACATTTTCATCTTCACTAGATGCCCATTATCCTGAGCTGCTGAAAGCCTAAATACCTGCCGGGTCTCGCTATGACCGTTCAACTGCCATCAAGAGCCCACAGAGAGGTCAGATAGGTGGAAAGACTGTACTGAACAGAGACTGCAAGCAGGAAAAAGTGGCTGATGATAGCAAAATCGATTAACTGAATAAGTGAACAACTCATGCAAGGATTAAGTTTCACTTCTGTGATAAAACAAAGTGCACATTATGTTATAAAATGAATAAGAAAAAAATGAGTTAAGCAGTCAGTTGCCCAGCAGTGATCTGCATTCACTCCTGTACTGCTGGGCCTCTGGCTACTTAAGTCAAACCTTCCATATTCCCTTCTGCAGCCCAGACTGACGCCAGCACCCCAGAAGACACCTTTGTTTTGCCTCCCATGAGAATCACATTCTTTATCAATATTTAATTTTGTTTGTGTTTAGCTGTCTGGACAGAGCTCAGATTGCTTTTATTTATTTATTTATTTGCTAATCTTGGTTTTCATAAAGCAGCAGCTGCAAGCCACCAGATTCGCATGTGTTATTCTGTGTGGAAATAATTCACAGTGGGGAAGCTTGATTTCACTATTTTTTTTTACATCTTTTTAAATGTTTTAAAGCTTTCCATTTGCATAATATTTGCAGCGCACTTTCCCCGCACCGTGCGTGAAAGTGCTGCTGCACTGTGCCTTCGCTGTTGATCCTGGCAACACTGGTCAATGGAAGTTCCTCCCAAAAGCATTTCTCTAAAATACAAGCCTGTTGTACTATTGTCTCTTTAAAACAATGTTAATCTTGAGCAGAGCGGATCGTTGAGGTAGGGAATCAGCTGATGAAAGCCAAAGTTGAGCCAGTGGATTTTACAGTAAAAGACTGCATGTCCACTTTGGACCACATTTTTATTATCAGCAGCACTGGCACCAAGTCATTAGGTGAGAGAGGGTTTCACTTCATAAACGAAAGGCATCTAGGAGGTCCAAAGCTGTGCTGTTTGTTTACTTTTTTTCTGATACATCCCTACGAAAAGAAGAAGCCTTGTATTTTCTTTATAAAGCATTTTAAGTGCACCAACTTCGCCACAATGACCCAATCTTCATGTGAACAGTGATACAGATGTTCCATCCTGAAACATTCCTGGTGGAATAGGGTACTAGGGAGCTCAGCACTTCCACGTTTCCATATTCAGTGAGACACCGAGGTTAGTATAGCTGTGTTATTAAACTCTGCTATACAATGTTTATCACTTAAAACATTCTGTTTAATGTTTATTTATTTGAAGTATAGATATATATGGACCCTAAACCCTAAAACTTTGCACTGGTACTGGTTTGTGGCTAGTTTTATCCATGATCAAGATACTGCAAGATAACCAGATCACAGGTGCACTACATCAGTCTCTGCCAGTGTCAATGGGATTACCTGTCCTCTGTAGCCCAAGCCAAGCAGAGGGAGGGATAGAGCAGAGAAGCTGGGGAAATAGGTCAAGATATGGGCAGGTGTTCTTTTGAAGATGTCTTGAAAGTCTTCAGGGAACCAAGCATAGCAAAACATTACTGATTCAATAGAAAGAGAGAGCTTATTTTAAAGTCTGTGCCAAGGTACAAAGAATTTTGTCTGCAATATTTGGCTAAGATTAACATAAAATGTCTGCTCTTTGTAATTAATACAATACTTTTTTCCCCTAGAATAACAAAAGTTATACAGTAGTTAGTGATCAGTACACATTTTTTAATACTAAAGATTGAGTTCAATGCTGTAGAAGTATCCTGATCTGTGATGAATTGTGTAACAAACTGTTGCTCTAATTCCATGACTTAAAATGTCAAGACATTTTGTATGTCCAATGATATGATGGAACATAACATTATTTTTTTTTCTAAATAAGCAGTATTCCACTTGAAAAAAAGCTAATTCTCAGGTGTATAGAGGGATGATGTCATTGTGATGAAAGGCAAAGTGGTCACGTCTTTCATGTTGGGAATCCCTCCATTAAATAACAGATGAAAGAGCAGCTAGAGAGACAAGAGAACTGGTCACACTGGATAGAGAAGACAAAGCTAATGCTTAGAACAGGATTTCAAGGACAGGTGGCATTGCATCTTAACGCTGAAGATTAATGCAAGTCTGTCGACGCTTTTGTCATTTTTGGGGGGCTCTGACCTCATTGACGGGTTTTGCATTTGGCACCTTTTTGACTTTCCTTTCAATGCCAACATGAAATGGAATCAAGATACTTTGAAGTTAGATGTCAAAACACAAATCCTCACTTGATACTGAATAAGACATCACAGAACCTCTTGTGGTCAAAGTTTTAGTCTTAAAATTTTATTTGGAGTTGTGTAAGCTTGTTGATCCCTTTATTTGAATTTGATGTTTTGTATTATTAAAACACAGTTATTTTGAAAATATACCTTTACAATGGTTTTGTGATTTATTTATTTTTTATTTGCTATTTGTAGATTGCTCACAAATTGGCAGTTTTGCAGGTGCTCACTTTGTGAGTTGGTGCAAAGGAAGGGCAACTACTGAGTAATGATGTCACCTGCTATTGGCTACTTTGATTTCCAAGACAACTTGAATGCACTATTACTGTTCGGACAGAGCTAAGAGAGAATGCAAGAAGGATGTTGAATAAACTTTTTCAAGACTTCATGCCTCTCTTCATGCTTTACAGTTGTCTAATTAAACTTTTGGACGTTGTGGCAGAAACAGCAAATGTATAAAGTTGAAGGTCACATGTTGTTTGCATGCTGCTATCACCATGCTGCCAAATGCAGCCATTCATTATTGACTATCATGGTATATATCTTAAACTCTCAGGATGAGACTGAGAGAAGGGAACTAACAGCTAGACCTTAAGAACCACAAACTCAACCCCATCAGCCAGCAGCAATAGAAATACCTAATCACCAGATTCACAAAAGCTTAACATGACTGTTGCCAAATAATAGACCAGGATCTTGTCTTAAAAATAACTTTTTACTCTTTTAGTCTTTTTCAAATAATTAATTAACACTATTTTAATAAGTTGTATATATTTAACGAGATTTTATGTTTACTTTATCTGTCCTCAAGTATTGTTAAGAAAACACTTTTATAAGTACATTAGGTAATGGTTAGTTTATTTTAGTACTGTTTTTTATTCTGGTCAACAGTTTCAGAAATCTTAGGCTACATGAGCTAATAGAGCTTCAAAAAATTAATTTATTTCACATTTTTAATAATATTTATACATAATATACATAATAATATACCTTAATAATATTTATTTATATTTTTCAATGTCTAAAGTGTGGTGTTACTTTTGTGATATTTTGAACTTGATTTATTTTTTAAAAAAAGGTGTTTTTTTCTCTGTAGTAGCAAAAACAGTACAGTACCATCTGTATCAAGTTTAAAATTCTGGTATTGTGATAACCTTAACAACTTTAAAACTAAGCAACATGAATAGTTAATTGTTAGATTTAATTGTTTTTTTATCTTGCCGAATATGGTCCTGATGGCCAGAAAAACCTATTCAGAGCACTTATATGTACTACCTTGATGTGTTTATGTGCAAAATAAATAAATAAATAAATAAATAACAATTTCATTGCTGCTTAAAACATATTTTGAAGTACAGTGTAATAGCGTTAGTTAGCAAAGGTATTTAGTTAAGATACTGTGGATACATTTCATTTTGTGAATCAACTTAACAACTCAGCCTCGTGTCTTAATGTTTTTATACATATTGTATTTTCTGAATAGTATTTCAACTTTGTTCTCAACCCTTATACATGATGTTTTAAAAACAGCCTCAATTTTATTCTCAGCAGGTGGTTCTCTTTCCTGGCATTTTTAGTTTGTACATGAAATGTGAAAAAAGAAGTTACTTTAACGTTCCATTTTTCCTATTGTAATATTACAGTTTCTCTTCAAAGCTTCTGACAATTTTTGCATGTGTAAAAGAGCTGAGCTCTTCCTTGTGTCTGCTATAATGGGGTACCTTGAAAGCCTCACTGGCCTGCTATTTACACCATAAAACAGCTCCTCCATAATCAGTGATGTAGCTGCTATTTAAAAAATCATGGCCTTGGCCTGTTTGAAGTGCCATGTACCAATCTTAACGAGATGCCAATGACAGGAAGACACCCAGCTGATAATTTCAGTGGGGCACGATATGCTTCCACTTTATTATGTTCTTTAAAAAATTAAGTAGCTCAACAAAGACACTTAACCATAAACACCAGAAGGGAGAGTGTTAACTTTTCCACTTGTTTCTATTTAAAAGGTAATTACCCATTATGTGGAGTCCAAACAAAGATGGTGATGTGTAACTGTTTAGTTTTCTAAGATATAATTGTCTGCCTGCTATTTGGTTCAACCCCTGTTTGTACATCTCAACATTCCCATCCCACCTCATTAACTGAATCATTTTGTGAGATGCTCTAATAGCTCCTAAATTGTTTATGGGGCAATTTAATTTGTCTGTAAGGAATCTCAACAAATTCTCTTGGCACACAGACAAGTGATTATGTGTTTTGCTAAACAGATAATTGGATGGGCTTGAAGATAGATGTGGAAGTCTAAAGAATGTTTAGGAAATACAGTAACTTTATAAAGAAATGCAGGCTAGTTCATCTGCTGTAATTGTGTGAAATATCATAAATAATGTGCTGATTTGCAAGTAAATCACACCACATTAAATGTTGGTCTAAGCCCATTAGATTCAGTATTCTTCAGGTATACTAAAATATTGTTTGTCCTTCTGAATCTCAGCAAGGAGCAAAAGAAAGCTCTTTGAGCCAGTGTTTATATTGTATATTATTATTATCTAAGCTGCAGTGCTACTGTATAGCTTCATGCAGGTGAATTCTTCCTGGGAATCTTAACTTGCTTCAGTTCACAGAGGACTACTATTCTCTGAGTAGAAGAAAACATTCATTTTTGCCATTCAGGTTAAGCACAATATGTGTAGTAAAGGGGTCAAAGAGGCTTTAATATATTCACAAGATCCATATTTTAATTATATTGATCAGACCCACTACATCCTCAAACCCAATCCTTTTGCCCTTGGCTAAATATAGCTATTTAGCCTATGGAGAGAGCTAAACAGTTATGGCTTCAGTAATCACCAAAGAAACAGCTACATATGTCAGAGATGTGACTGTTGTACCACATCCTTGTTAGAATTTGATTTTATGAACTGCAAAATAAAAAAGTAAAGTATATTTGGTTACTATGTAATATTTGTATGCAACTCAACATGAACCTAAAGTTAAGACAGCTTCTAAATGCTAACAGATCTAATGGAAAAGAGTGCGACGAGCTAAGTTAGGTACAAGCTACATTTCTAAACCTAAAATTAAGACATTGACTTTACTACATAAGATTAATTCACATAACAACAGTAAGAAAAACTCACAGATTACATCTTTTTAAGGGGTTTGGATGGAAGGATAGGTAGAAACTTGACATAGGATATAACTGCTCCCTCTTGAGTGTTTGGAAAAAGTAGCCCTTTAGCTAATAAATGCAGCTTAACCGCTCCTTACATTGTACAGCCAGTGGGTGACAGTGCTCACCATGAAACAAATTAAACTCAAGATATCAGCCTTGATAAAACACATTTTCAGAATAATTAAGGAACCAACCTTCAACATGTCACGTTATAGTCAACCAAAAAACACTAAATAAAATGGCAGAACTAATATGAGACAGAACACTGCCTCACATCTGAAGGATGTCATATTAACTAAATTGGGCCCATAGTTCGAAAGAATATAAGAAGCCTTTCAGAAGTGACCTCTTGATGCCAGAAGGACAACTTCGCTGATGGGTCTCATGTACTGTCTCTTCTCACAATTGCAGATGATCTTGACCTCAATCTTCCTAACTCTGCATTCTTGGCTGGGAAAAGTCTTTGCGACCAATCCGAGAGGCTAATCATATCTCTTCTCCTGCCCATCTTGGAGCAACACAACTACTCCAACTAATAAATAATCAAACTAATCTTGCAGGGTTGCCATTAAATATTCGTAACATACACACCGGCATCGCATAAGATGTTGTGAAGCTTTAGTGGAGACACTGTGCAGGCTACCCTAAAAGTTTTCATCAGTGAAGCATCAAATAGCTGTAGACTGTGTCAACCAGAAATCTCTATGCGACAGAGCCTGAATGATTTATGCATTTGTCATTTCTCATTTGTTGAAACAAGGTGTCAATGTTTTTGTTCCATTGCACCAGTCAAGCCCACAGAGACAAAGACGTAAGGAGGAAGCAGGTGTCCTTGAAAAAACATAGCAAAGTCAAATGGGCAATTTGTTTTGGTGTGTCTTTTTTCAAAAACCCTGTTCTGAAGTTACAATAGTTGCATTTATGTTGTCATTTACATTCAGTGCATACTCATACACTGTAAAACAGAGTACAGTCATTGTAATTCATGTCTCCATAAATATAAATATTTTTTCTTAAAACATGCCATGAAAAAACCCTCAGTACAATTCTATTCAAATTATGAAGCAAGAGATTATAATTGATAAATCTTTCCTTATCGGTCTTACACTGTCATACTCCTAGGCTCTTCAGAAAATAAGGTACCTGACAGGAATAATTTTCCTGATTGTTTTTTTTCCTCTCTTTCTTTTTGAACTCATCACCTCTTAAGCCGGATTTCATGGTTGCAGATTGCAAATAAGTTCTTGTGCATGATTGTTGTACTGCATCATTTTAATTATACTGAGAATTAAACAATCTTGTCTGTAAAGTTGTAAATGTTACTCATAGTTAAATCTGATTTGCTACCCAGCCCAGTCACATTCAAAGATTTTGCATGCAAATGTTGTAGTTGTTTCATAATCCTTATCTTAAAGGTCACCACAGTTAAAGACCACAGCAACGAAAAGGATAATTTGTCATTTAAAACAATGTAATCCTTATAACAAATATAGCGCAAACATAATGTGAGGCAGCTTGTTTTGCATCATCCTGGTACAATCTTTTCCCTCTGTTCCCATCTTTTCCTTTGTGGATTAACAGATGAAATCTAACATGTTAGTCATTCGTGTATTCATAAATTGGTCATGGAAGGGGTACTCATCATGTAAATTTGCAAAAAAAAGGCAAAAGATTGATGTTTTTTTTTTTACCTAATTCAATGTCACAATGATGTATAAATATAAAGACCATGAACTCCAAAAGACAGATTTGATATCTCTTAGAGTCAATATATATCATAACAACTGGTCAAACCAAATTCTTTGTTATCCAACTGACAAATGGAGCTGCCTGAACCTCAGAAACTGCTGCTGGTGGATAGATGTTATATAAATAAAACAGTTATTGTAATCTTAATCAGTAGTGCTTTTGAAGTACAGTGTAAGGTTAGAGTTGTAAAAGGATCATGTAGCTTGACTTCTTATTGTGGTAACTAAGATGCAAAATGTGAAGTATTCATAAGGTTGTTTATAGCCATTAGCAAAAACATTTCAAGTTTGCATCTCAAGTCATTAACACTAATTATGCTCAAATTAATGATAAGTAATATGCCTGGAGTTCCGTTTTGTAATGAATCTGATATTTTGCTATGTGTATTCCTTATATATGAGCATTTAGGAGACAGGTTTACTGCAGTGCTGATGTAACAGATTTGCACTTGTAAAAATTATGTAACAGCAGTTCCTCTGGTCCAGTTTTATATGTTACACCTAAGAAATTAAATGATGGTTCTGGCTCATGATGGGTTTATTTATTTATTTTTTTACATTCATTGCGATGACATGAACAGTATGTGCCAGTGATCAAAAGCTGTGCTTTATCTGACCAGTGTACTTCCTTATGAATTACAACTCAGTTAAAACAGTGTTCCAACTTCAGAGCCAGGCCTGCCTAGCCTTATGTCCCCAGCTTGTGTCAACAGTGTGTTGCGTTTACCATTAAAAATCTTTGCAGATGGCTAACCCGCCAGGTTAGCCTGTATGAACAAGAGCCCTATTTCCCCTTCACTGACACTGGTGTAGAGGAAATCAGGGCTGTTGCGGTGGTGATACCAGATGCTAGTGTCAGCTGGGGATCCTAGGTCAAACTATCCACAGATTCCCAGGATGAAGACATCCCAAAACTCGACTATAGGAATAATAAAGATGTTACCTCAAATCTCTTCATATCAGAGGCTAAATATGACATTTTCATCACTCCAACCTGGGCAGCACAGCCCGCAGCAGCTGTCCTTTCCTTTTTTGTGGGGTTTTGTGGGGGCTTTGTTGAAAGACAGAATCCAGTAAGGTAGTAAAAGATATTGGTCTTTGCAGACCTAGGTCTTTGTGTCTCACACTGCACGGTTCAGGCCACAGACAGAGCGCTAGGAACTACAACATTGCAAAAATGGGCACAGTGACCTCTCCAACCTCTTCAAACAGGGAGACACACAACTTCCTGGATGTACCCATTGTCCTAGAAGGGATATTATGGGGTCAGAGTCCAAAGTCCTTGATATGGATGCTCTGAATAAATATCTGAGAAAAAAACTTAGGATGCTAACAGGTAATGCATGTGTTAGCATCCTAAATTTGTAATTATCTGGGGTCTAATTTATAAAACTTGCTGCTCTGACACAGCAACGTAAGATTTACAAAACTTTTCTTACGCACCTCCCCACACACTTCCCTTTATAAATCACACCCTTCCCAAAAAGTTTGGCAAGCAAATTTGGTTCACATTACCACCCATACACACCCACCCATTGTTAATGCAAAGTGTTGTTTTATGTTGAAGTATGACAACTGAGAGGGTTCATAAACAGAACATTTGATAAATCAAAGTCAAGGTGCTTGTTCTCCAGTTTTTGGAACACATGGGCACACCCTAAAGAGGAATAGTTTGTCTCAGGTAGTCAATAGCCGTATTGGAGCTCGGTTGCAGCTCAGATTCTAATTTGCTTGTCAGAGGTCTGTCCCTACACCAGAGTCAGACTTAAACCTCTAAAAATGCATGTTATACATAGTTAAAACCTTAAAAGTGATGCATATACTGTATGAAACATAGATCGGTCATTCAGACAGCAAGAATAAATGCACTTACCTGTAATCATGAAACACAGTTTTTGTTTTCTTGTGAGGAATGTCATCAAAAGTGGTCTGTTAGGTGCCATCTTCTCCCATCTCTGTGGGGGTTGGAAGATAGCTGAAGTAAGATAAGTTTCACCTTAAAGAAATACATTTTTTTGTTCAAAATTCACTTGTCTTTAACAATCCCAGTAAAAGATTTATATAGAGAAAGGAGGTTTCTTCCTGGAGGACTTGCCTTAATAGCCATGTAATGCTGTAAAATCCCAAAAGAATTTCTGGCACCATCTGGGTCTTCTTTGATCAAGGTATACACTACACTGTTTTAGGTAAAACACACCCAAAGACCATTCATTTGAGAAATTGTACCAAGTCATTGAGAGTAACCATTATTTCTCCAAGTTGTGATGAATTCTTTTGTAACAAGACTCATCATTTCCTTATTGTCTCTTATCCATCTTCTACTGTTTACATAATAAGACAACAGACTGAACATTGTGGCGGGCTCAGTGTGTCGTGCCAGTTTAATTTAATTGTAATAATGACCTCCCTGGTTATGAAATAAGTTGATTGAAAAAGAAAAATATGCGTGTAACACTGTAGGGATATCAGTCTGTAACACCAAAGTCCAAAATGTTAAAAAAAAATTAAGATCAGTGTTTTGCTTGACGGTCTTTTTAACTGTATCTACAGTATCACAGGTCAGCATCTTTGGCAGCAACTGCTTTCTCTGAGGGTGAGTGTGGTGGTCAGAGGTGATGCCCTTTGATGGTGTCCTGTTTCATAAAATGTGTATTCAATTTGTTGCTCCTGTTGGTCAGAATAATCCTCTGTGATCAGCAGCTCAAGTTGATCCTCCTCCGCATGTGAATATGGCTCATTCTCCCTGTCTTGAAGTTCTCCCACCTATTGTTCACAGGCATCGGAAGTTGAAGTGTTAACTCTGATATGATGGTTGTGTTGCCATGACAACCTCTGCATGAGTTAATCTTCACTCTCCTGATCTGTCATGTTGCTGTAACTGTTGCTGATCTTTTACCTTATTTTGTTTCAGGCTTAACTTCTGTTTGTTTGGCCCCAATTTCTCCAGCTTGTCCACAGGCGAGCTGTCACATGGGAGCAAGAGATTTCTGTATACTGTGAGGCTTTCACCTTCTCTTTTTGGTTTGATTTTACAGTATATACAAGCATGTCATGGCTCTTTTGACTCACCACTATATACACTACATCCTCCCATGTGAACAGAGCTTGCGTGGCCCTCCTCTTTATTTGAGGAAGGTAAGGATGCAGTTGGATTCTAACACTCTTTCGGTCATAAAATTGTTTTCCTCTTGAAACTTCCTTCTGAGGTACAACTGATGCAATTTCATATATTTTTTTTACATCTATGACTGTTAGTTTGCCACATATTGTGTGTAGCTCAGCTGTTCTTGTGATGGCAAGTTCAACAGAATGTCAACAGGGAATCGGGGAGAGCGTCTGAGCTGCAAGTGATGCAGAGAAAACCCTGTGGTCTCCCTCAAAGAGCAATTGTAGACATGCATTGGTCTGCTTTTTCCTTGTCCATCAGTCATAGTACTGTATATGGCACATACCACAGACCTGCAGCTGAGAAATATTATATTCTCAATTCTCTGAAGTACAAGGCAAAGTAAAGACTTTTTCCACATTGGTTTTTGTGGACTTTGTTTTTGTTGAATAAGCTTATAATTAAATAATAAGCTTGAGTAATCACATGTTACATGATTCATTACCACAAGAACATATCCATACCCATGGATGCAGGTCCCAAGAGGTAAATAGTTACCACAACTTATGCCTTACCTCAACGGGTAAGTTATGGTGACGCCGATGGGAACCAGTGAGGATTAGGTTATCTTGCTTAGCTGTTTCCTCTTTAAACCTTCACATGCATCACAGAATGCTTTGCATTCAGGGTCAGTAGAATCTCTCTCTTTTTACTCCCAGAGTTCTTTCTTCCCCCAAATATCACATTTCTTTATGAAGTTCTCTAAATACAATGTCTTTATATTCTTTGTAGAGAAGGAGCTGTAGAGGACACCATCCTAATTTACAAATTGTTTTAGCAAGATTCTGACCTCTGTTGGTTCTTTTTTCAGGGAGAAACCTTTTAGTAGATAGCTATTGGTTGTATATTCTAGGAACCAACCAATCATAGGCTCTTGCTTCTTACTCACCCTGATGTCATCTAGTCAAAGAGACTTCTCAGCAGAGAGTGGTTTCGTGTCTTGCACTAATCTGGTAGCATTCTGGCTGACAACGTCATCTCAGGAAAAGCTTTCTCTCTTACTAGCACGGCACTATCCACAGTAACCCCAATTGCATCCTGCTTTGTCTTTGTTGTGCACTGGGCCATAAACTAGTTGTGAGGAGTAGCTGGGAGAGTCCATTAGAATCAGCATTTACAAAGGCAGAAATCTTGGTGTAATACTGGACTCAGACCTAAATATCAGCACTCACATTAAGACAGTTGTAAAGTTTGTCTTTTATCACTTTAAAAACATATCAATAATTAAAGGACTGATGTCTCAGCAGGATTTAGAAAATATGCCCATGTAATAATCTTTAGTAAACTAGACTACTGTAATGCTGCCTTTACAAGTCTCCCTAAAAACTCCATCAGACATTTGCAGTTAGTCATATTTGCTGCTGATTGAGTCCTCACTAAAACCAAGAAAGTGAATGATGTCACTCCAGTTCTCAGATTTTTACACTGACTTCCTTCCTGTCAAAGAATTTACTGCTGTAAGTTTATAAAGCACTGAATAGTTTAGGACCTAAATACATGATTCAGATGTTTTTATTTATTATGAACCAACCAGATCCACTAAGGTTATGAGGAGCAGGTTTACTTCTGTTCCCAGAGTCAGAACCTAACACGGAGATGCAGTGTTTAGTGTTTATGCTCCTCACATGGGGAACAAACCCCACAGAAAACTGCTGAAACTCTCAGATGTCTTAAATCAAGATTAAAAACTTTTTTTTTATTTGCAGCCTTTTCTCAAAGTAGCTGTTACTTCTTAACACTGTCATTTTATTGGAAGCACACCCTCCATTTTATTCAATCCCTTTCTTTTTCTTTTAAACAGCTTTGTTTGTTTTTAATGCTATATTATGTAAAGCATTTTGTATTGTCCATTACATGAAATATGTTAGACAAATAAACTTGTCTTGCCTTACTTGCTTGGTTGTTACCTGATCATAATCAGAGTGGTCAGCTCACTCTCTCAATGAAGACCTGATATCACCCATGACTTACGGGTCCCCTTCTACATACAACGTCCTCTCATCCTTTGCATGCTGTTGCTCTATCTCAGATAACAGCTCACCTTTCATCATAAAACTTTCTCTTGTGTTTCATATGATTTCTATGGTTGACTTATTCATGCTTTTGGATTGCCCTTTAGATTTGGTAGCTTTGTTTGATTTTGTCTGGATACAGATCACCTTTTTTATGAAATACCAATGCTTTGTTTATTTCCCACTATGCTGTGCATTGGATTTATCTTATTCCTATTCAAACTTTTTTTTCATCAAGTATGATGCAAAAACATCACTTTTCTAAGTGTTAAAAAGTTAAATAAAGATTATCTTACCTCTATCAAACTCCTGGTACAAAGTAAAACCTAAAGTAACTGCTGTGTAAATTTAAAATCAGTCTAATAAGTTACTTTATAGAGTTCTACTCTGGTTTTAAATATTTTCCTAGTCTCATATTGATACAAGCTGATGAATAAACAATGCCCTCTCTTTGCAAATGCCTGGTGTTTTGACAGCTATTGGATTTGTGAACTCCAATCATTTCAAATATTCAAACCTAAATGACATTTCCTGCATACAAATGCAAGAAATTATGTTTAAAGTGATGTATTTAAGCACCACAGACTTGAATATATAGTTACATAAACTCAAACATCTTTAGGCAAGGTTGGCCTCATCCTGTCAGTGCAGGAGTTGACAGACAGGCTTTTGCTATGTGTGTCAAAGGAAGTGGTCGAGTAGGGACTCTCCAACTCAATACTGAACAGGGGAAAAAGGGAGAGGACAAGACAAGAGAGGGTGACACACAAGGAAAAATAAAAGCTGAAGGAGAGAATGGATGTGCGTGTGTGTGAATGAGATGTAGAGGGGGTTGAAAGCGCCCCAGGCGAAACCATGTGTGAAGATGGTAGGGCCTGAGAACTCCCCGCTGCTGGGGAAACAAGACAAAACAACAAGCCCAAATGTATAAACTTTAACACCCTGTCCCTCCTTGTCAATGCAAAAAGAATGCCAAAAGACCTCTCTATTTGTTTTACACCATATATAATGTAGAAGTTTTTTTAAAGATGTATGCATGTACAGATACTAGGTTAAGTGATGTACAGTGTCAAATTTTATGCAGTGGTTAAGTAGATACGCAATACTTGAGTCTCTTCCAAACAGGCCTAAAAAAACTCCATCATAATTACAGATGCTTTCAGCACAGAATTTAAACCAAAAAATGTAATGTATGCAAACCCAGTACTCTGAATAATAATAGTACAGCAACCAAACTGGGCAGCTCTAGTTTTGGATTTATTGCATTTTTCATTATTCTGTTATTTCTATTATTATTTTATTTCATTATTCTTATTCATACTCACACACACACCTGCACACACAAATACATAAGAAGAAAAAACATGAACAGCTTAAATGTCAATAATTTTGTTTATGTATCGTGTCATACGTTTTGGTTTGTGAGTGGCAAAAAGATAAACAAACTAACATATTGCTACCACCCTGGTTGTTGCAGCTTGCTCTTCACTATTTAAATGGAAAAAAACAAACAAACAGTACACTTGAGTGTGCCGTTGGATGGTCCAGTGAACATCCAGAAGATTTGTTTTCCTTTTCCTGTCTACCTGCTGACCCTGAATAGCATTTCCCCAATCTTCTATTGTAAAAAAATGAGCCTGTGCTAACTACTGCCTCACGTTCCTGTTCTTAGGGTTCCAGAGGGTGCAGTCTTCTGCTAAAGTGGCCCATCTGATTTGATGTGTTATAGATTTATGGATGGTGCTCTGCATACTGTAGTTGTAACAAGTTGTTATTTGCAACACTGTTGCTTTTCTATCACCTTTATCACCAGTCTTCCCATTCTCATCTGACCTCAAATATTAACAAAACAATTTAAGTACAACTGGTTCTCACTGAATATAATCTCTGTTTTTTTATTACTATTTAACATTAGCCCTAGAAATGGTTATGCATGATAATTCTGTGGATCAGACTGAAACTGGTCTGCCACCAGCAATGATGCAATGATAAAAGTCACTTTAATTCTCCTTTTCCCCAATCTGATGCATGATTTCAACTGCAGCAAATCATCATACCAGTGTCTACAGATCCATGGAGTTGCCACCATTCTATTGATTAATTCATTAACTTTTTGTCTTAATCACTGAAAACAGATGAGGTGATGGCGATGAAGTGGCAGATACGTTTCTTTTGTAGTTTATTTATATTATCAGTTATTGATAAATATGTAAGACATACATTTTGGCCATCTTAAAAAAAAATTCAAGATGATTTCTTGTTAGCTTCTCTTATTGAGGTCCTGAAAAGAGACTGAAGCTGTCTTTAGTTAAGATATTAGATATCTTGTGACCAGAGGTTCACACCAAACAGCAGTATTAAGGACCAATTTGTGTTTAATTAAGCAAGGTAGTTTTTCAGTAGTAATTCTTAGGCCCCTGGAATAAAAATCTTTACTTCCTAATGAATTGGGTGGAAATATTAAAGTTATCTTAAAGTTGGAGCACTGGATTTAACAGTGCAATTAAAAACGTGTAAAAGTGAAACTTACTTTAGCCTCCTTCTGTTTCAAATGGAAATTTAACCTGTAAAACCACTCTTAGGTTATAGACATATAAACCTGCCACAAATGCCACTTCAATCAAATCCAAAAATTAAATTACCACCACCAAGCAATGCAGAGATGCTCAAAATTGTCTGCTATCCTGCAGCACAGAGGAGTCATGTGCATACTATGAGGGCACTGACAGAACATTTCTAAAAATCTGAGACAAGACAAAGAGACAGGACACTTTGAAAGTCAAAAGTCGAAGGACATAAGAAATGACTCCAGCACAATGGTAGTCTGCTCAATGTTCAATTATGGCTGATGAAAGGGACATTTTGTGGGGCGGACATCAGAGAATGGGATTAGTGAAAGCGATTTCCTTGTCCTGGGTTGTTTGACAAAGTCTGCCTGTAATCCTCTTGAAAACTTTGCTTGTCTTGGTTTTCCTTTACCCCCCCACTTACTTACCCAGGGCACTTTGAAAGCTGGGGATCTTGCACGAACCACAAAAACAAAAAAACTAAATGAAAAGACAAAGAAATAGCTTTTTACAGTTTGTTTTGAGAACAAACTGTAAAGGGTAATATTTGTTGTTATTTATCTTAATTTAATTAAGTGCATAACATGCAATATATGTATATATAT
>JBAMHV010000008.1:18879217-18897786 GCA_037177535.1 Pseudomugil gertrudae
ACCTATAACAATGCTTTAACAAGTCACATGTTCTAACTGAAACCATTTTGGATCCCTATTTATAAATACAATATATATATATATATATATATATATATATATATATATATATTCTGCACACTCAAAAACAGGTTCTATTAAAAACTCTATACATGCTCTGAATGATCTTTTACTTTAAAATTCACAAGATCTTACATTTTCAGCCCAAACTGACAAAAATCTGATATTTGAGAAACAAACACATCAAATCTTCTCTACTGTTAAATTACGCACAGCAGCTCTAAATATGTGTAAGTTAACATAGTGCAAATACATAAGATACTTTAATCCTCCTGTATGAGATGGCAGGATATGGTGGAGTCCAGGTCACAGCTAATGAGAGTAAACCAGCTTTCAGCTCATTAGATATTTTCCATAAACTGGTTCAGGATCAAAGGTCCATTGGGGGAAGAGTACTAACCACCAAGATCAGAGTGGGCAGGGCATTTTCTCTAATAGACCTCTGAGTGGCCTCATTAACCACATAAATGGGAACTCAGATCAGCACTGGCAAATGTTTATTTGTGAAATATCCAACTTCTGAATTCACACAAACAAGAAACAGTAACCACCATAAAATGAATTGTAATGATGCACATTTCCAAAAAAAAATCCTGAATACAGACACACACACACACACACATGAGCTTCTGAGATCTTTCCCTCTTGCTGGTAGAACTATTCTCAAGTTCACCAAGATATAAATGTTTTTTTATTCTTTTTAGAAGTGACAGTGCAAGAATATGAACAGAACCTCAATAAGCAATCTATTTACCCAGAAAAGAAGTACAATTTTATATTTTATTAACACTTTCTACATCTTTATATACAAAATGTCAGGAATTTTCCCTGAATCATGATTGTGAGATCTATCATTGCCTCCTCTGTTTCATTATGCATTGTACGTTCCCACAGCTACACAATAAAAACCTACCGTTCCTCCATCTAGCATCATTGTCATGCAGCAGCTCGTGGTTCAGTCATATTCTCCCCTCACATCTCCGAACTAAAGCCCCCTCACAAAGCCTTATAAAAATCTGTGCCCCAGGAGAGAGCAAACTGCAGAATACCAAAACATGCCAGGTGCTGCGTTTTAAAAAGCAGGACTCTGCTTAAACAGAGATGCATTATTTAAAAGACAACCAAGAGGCATAAATAGAGTGAATGCATGACAAGGCCATACAATCTGTAGGCTCTAATGGGCCCCCTGAGGTTTTGATTTGGTCTTATTGCATGAGATCGCCCCCCCTCTGGCTCAGGATAAGTTGCTCTTTGTCTTAGTATGACCTTCAGTGAATATTTCCCTGTCAAACCAGGGTAGTTTAGCCTATTCTGGCAACCACACTCAATGGCAATAAAACCTCAAACAGTAAATATATTGCACAAAGTGATCTGAGTGCCCTGCTGAAAGAGGAACTTTGATCCTTTTCTTTCAGCACCTCAAGGACAAAACAACCATATATACAATTTGCGTGGTGTGTGCCTGCTTGTTTCTGCTGATGGCATGAATTATTCTCTTTGATCTGACAAAGATGACTTCATTAGCATTTACAGAGCAGATTAAATGTCCATCTAATCTGCTGTGCAGCATCTCATGTGGGTCTTTACAGCACCTGAAATGCGTCTGTCATCACCGCTGGCTCACAGTCGCATCATTGTCGTGTGACGGAGACGGTCCAAATTGTAGCTATGCAAAGCAGTAAACACATGGCAAAAATGAATCGCTCAGAGACAGCCATGTGGTAGGCAAATGCCCAACTAGCTGCTTCAGGGAGAGATAACATAGGCTGAGTCACAGACGGAGTGAGTCACAGTCCACTCGGGGCTATATTCATTCTGTATGACAACCTACAAAGAGCTAAATGACCATCGAACTGAAACATCAGAAGAAATTGTTTTCTGTTTGTTATTTATGGCATAATATTATCAGGAAGATCCTGCAGTGCTGCAAACCTTTGTCTAAATCATTCAGGTTAATGTTTCTATTACGATGAAGTCAGTGCTGCCATTTAGGGATGCTTCAGTCTTTTCTATTTCACTTCAGTCAGGCCTTACACCTCTCCAGGCTCTAGAGAGCAATTCTCACAGATCGCTAGAGTGCAGGTGTGCCACAGAGATTCACATCTCATTAAAACTTGTATTACCCCCTTCTTGTCCTCCCATCTCTGCTCCTACCCAACCCTGCTAAAACCATATGGACCCCATACAGACTCTCATTATACAACATGAAGCGAATTCATTCCCATGAAGACGAGGAAGGCCCAGAAGTGTTTGTGTTCATGGTGTCATCATTTCAGTCTGATCTAAAAGTAAGAGAGAGAGCTGTTGTGCTGACTCATTCAATCCCACTTGATAAGAGTGCATTTCTTTTATGATGAGGAAGGCTGAATTAACATTTAAGCTGTTACATCTGTTATTAGGTTTTTATTCTGTTAAAAAATCCTACAGGGGACAATTTTATTATAAATTCCATCACTATTGTCAATGTCTCAGCTAAAACAGATTAAATTTTACTATAAATACCTAAACAATTCAATTTGATTAGCAAATACATGTAACAACAAAAATGTATTTTAATGGAAAGTTTTTACAATGAGTACATTTTATTAAATAAGAAGAGACATGATTCCCCAAAGGGATTTCCAGCAGTTTATCCTGAGTAGAGGTCTGTTTTCCTTTAGCAGAGAGTGTTAGCTTATTGCTGAAATACTGATAATGCTCACGTATGATTTATTCAGCTGGAGATTTCTGTTTGCAATCAACTTTCATTTCTCTATAAACTTTAAGGCCCAACCCATAAAAAATCAGATTTTTTAAAGATTACATTTTTTTTGTTTTGTTTTGGGTTTTTTTGCAGTTATGAAATGATATATTTATTCATTTATTTGTTTTTCAGAAGTGGGTGGTATATATAATTTATAACAAAGCAATATGTCAACATTTTCATAATGTAATCTGGTATCAATATAATATGCTTCCTGGTATATAATTGGATTCGACATAGTTTTGTGCAAATATTTACCATAATGTGATGCAAAATGTGTCAAAACTGGTTTTATCAAACATGTCACATTTGTCTCTAAAGGGCTTATGCTCTCTCTAAAGACATTTTCTTTAGTTATGTTGTTTGTGAACAAAAACCCAAGTTTTTAAAGGTTTGTAATTTTTTTTCCAAAACATACTTTTTGAAATCACAAAAAAGCCTGTTGGGACTATTTCTTATAAAACTACTATAGTTTGTGGAATGTGAATGTTAAGATGAGTAACACTCACCAAATCTGTTGGACATTATAGGAAACACTATAATCCACAATGCAATGAGTCAGTAGACTCATTCCTGGCTCTTCCATGAAATGACACAGATCTTGCTTTACACCTGAAGGCATTCTGTATTCATGTACTTAAAATGATTTTCTAAAAAGGTTTTAAATATAGGTTTTATATCAAAATTATTATATTTACTTTTTGAAACATATAATGTGTAATATACTGTAGAAATGTATGTAAACAAACCGAGGCACTTATGTTCTCACATGTTACTCTATTCCATTTCTTCTTAATCTTTTTTACACACTAAAAACACCAGTTCTGCAGGGTGGGGTGTACCTTATTGCACTCAGCTCCAGTCATTACCCCTTCTCCTATCTGCTGACATAACAAAGTGAGCAGTCGCATACTCAGTTGACAAGTGATGGAAAGAAATTAAGTAGGAGGAATGGGGAGGGTAGTGGTGAAGATTTCTTAAGCTTTCCTTATGAGACAGTTAACAGGAGGCAACTCATCAGGAAATTGGGGTGTCAGCTAGCTGTCAGAGTGCATTGACCTGTCAGAGTTAGTGTGCTGGGCAGCTGTCGTTGGCACGTCAATCTCACTCTGAGCCAATCAATCTTTGGCAGAAAGGGGAAAAAGCAAAAGGGGAAAGATGTGGCACTTATCCTGTCCAGTGTGTTTTCAATGACAGAAGGAAAAAAAACTCACTTTAACAGAAAAAGGACGAAAATGATTTTCCAAATAGCACCATAATTGATAAAGTGATGAACCTAAAACAGCTTTTGTTGTGTCCTCATTCACAATAATAAACAAGTCAATGATACTGTTTTTATTCTCACTAAACAACCTCTATTGTTGTGCTTGAAGGTCAAGGAAGCTCTCTTAGAAAAGTGTGCACTGGTGCAGCAGAGAAGAACTGCTGCATGTGTTCAATGCCAGCTCTGTGGATGACCATGAGACTGTTCCCCCTGTAGCTCTAGCTCCCCTCATTCTGGGCATGTCAGCTTTCTGGGGCACAGCCGCTATGGCTCCCCAGGGAGAAAAGACAAAAAAGACAGAGGGGGCAGACTGGAAGTTGGGAAGTACATAAATAAAATATCACTTGTGCTTCACCTTGGAGAGGTCAGTTGCATGTTTTTTGTTTCCCTCTATGCAGATTTTAATCCAGGAAATTTCCCGAATATGTGACATCTTCCCTTGGGGTTAGTTGTATTTAGTCCTGTACTCTGGTCATTGTTTCAAAGACCTGAATAGTAAGTGACAACTTATCTACAAGTTCTGATTCCCAGCTTGTTTTTTTTTAACACTGGCAGCAAAGCTTGCTAATTTGATTTTCACGGCCAGCATACAACTCTAAGGACATTCTTAGTAAACAGCAGTCGTAGCAGATGTGGAAACCACTGGACACACGAGGTGAAAATAAATAAGAGCTTGGGGATATGTTAGGCAGAGGAAATTAGACCTAAAAGGCTTGATAGTACCTGATATGTGTTAAAGGCATTATCCAGTGTTCTGGAATTTCTTTTTTCTTTTTCATATGAAATTTCATGGTGATAAATTCTGTTTTAAACGTGATACTGGAGGAACACAAAGATGTATCTCTAGGCACTTTACAGACACATTCCAATAATTTAATTGAGACTGAAAATGTCTCTTTTTATAAGAAATCCACCAAACACTGGTGTGTAATTGTGACTGAGACGAAACATAGAGAAACAAATCACTTAACCCTATTCACTCAGAATCTGACATGGTATAGATTAAAAAAATCAAAGCAGACAATTGGCCAAAAGTACTTGCAACTCCCTCTTCCCACCCACCCAAATATAGGGTGGGTATGTAAGTAAGTATGTTTTTACTTTCAGTAGAGACCACCACATTGATTGCAATCTGAAACCAATTTCTCAGCAAAGTAGTAGTGCCACAAAAAGAAATGTTGACTTGTAGAGGTGGCGTTTTTCCCCAAAATAATCTACATTTTATAAGATTACTTTTGATTATAGCCATAGGCAAGTTATTTAACCCTTCACCAAGCCCCCCACCATGGTTACTGTTGCTACACCTGGTAAGCATTTGACTCTGCCATTGTTCCCTCTGCAAAACAAAAGGATTCCCTAATGATTTTGGATTTCCAAAATCAATTCAAATTTCTGGATTAATGATTCAGACAAATCACAGACAAGTAGAGGGAACAGACTGAGGACTTAGCAAAGGGTCAATTATAGAATTTATCAAATAAAGTATTTTTTATTTAATTTCATAACCAGATTAATGAAGCCATTTATGTTACATGTCTCCCAATAATATGAGGTCTCAATTTCTAACTTTCTAAATTTCTTCACAGTGATGATAAGTTAAATTATATTCTACTAATAGATATACCAAATGCACTGTGATTTGGTCACACTGGAGATTGTCCACTGTGACAGGCTGCTATCTTTTAATTTTGTACAGTTACAGACCTACTTTAATTAGAGAACATGAATAGAAATGACAAAAAACAGTACAGTAAACAAGCATATTTATAAGTGTTGTGGTTGCTTTTTAGTTGCAGTGCTGTTGTGAATACATAGGCATAGTACTACTCCCAATTCATAATGCTGTTTTGTAGCACACATCACCTGTCTAGTCTTTGCCTGCTAAAAATAATATTTGAACTGACAACAGAAAGAAGTTTAGATTAATTATTTCCATGTAGCTCTTAAATACCACATGTCAGTCAATCTACAAACTTCAGGCACAGATTCACAAAGGTCAAATAGCCCGATGGTCTATGGGCCATACATTTTTGTATAAAATAGCACTGCTGTTCACAACAAAACATAAGACACAATTGCTATTTTTTATATTTTGCTAGTGTTGCACGTGACAACAAGTATTTTCCTAAAGAAAACTATGTATGTTCTCAAAGTTGGTGATACACAAACCGTTTTAAATAGATTGTTAGGCAAATGTTTTAACATTGATGGAAATTAAATTGTTGAATTAAGCCCTGTCTATGTTATTTTAAAATAAAACCACAGGGTTAAATATTTTTTTCTAAATTAAGCTATGAATAAGGTGACAGACCAGTGGGCTGGCTGGGTCACAAAACAGATTCTGTTTTAACCAAGCCATAAAAGCTTAATGTTAGAAATTGCCCAAGGCTGTCATGTATAATTAAGGTGTTTCTGTGGGCTTCCCCCTTCAATGTCTTGAAGACAGATAGGAAAGTATGTGGTAAACGTGGGTTAGAATCACTCAAAATGACTATGGGGATGATAATTTGTGCTGAACTTATAAAAGAAGAAATACCCTTAATTAAAATAAAAATTATGTGAAACTGAGTTGCTTGCGTGGCCTTTGATTAACATATAAAATACAGCATAATCTCTCTTGACTCACAGATAGAAGTAGATCTGTTTTAGTAGAGTTCAAGAAGTTTCAAGATACCTCTCGAAAAAATCCCAGACACAGCAGTATAGTCTAGTAAGTATGTCAGTAATGTCAGCTGTAATGACCTTGATGATTCTGCCACTTTGCAAAATTCGGTGATGGTGGAGCCATTCCAGCACATCAATTATGAGAAGCATTTGTTGAAGTAATGTACTGCACGCAAGGCAATGGGCGGGGGTGGACAGTACCTGCTGCACTATTCATGTCACCATCTGCTCCCTTTCAGCAAGTCTTTCTCCAGAGGTATGGACTCTGAAGCCAAGCAATGGGCTGCGTCCCTGCTTCAATACCTCCAGCAGTGCATTGAAATCCTGCACACTGTGTGATTTGAACCACCCACTGCTGCAGCCCTAACAGTTTTGGTGTCAGCTAGTGCAAATAGTAAGGCAGGGTGCATGTGAGAGTGGAATCTGATGGAATGATGGAAAATAGGTAAGGGAGCAAACATAAGCAGCAGGGGACTTCCACAGCAATAACAGAGATCAATAAAGTGAACACAAAGGTGAGAGCTTAGAAAGGTCATTACATAAGATCCCAAAACCAACACATGAAATATATATGCTGCTGTAATAGATTGAATCACTTTGGAGCCAATTGCCAAAGACCAAAATGTCTATCAAGTCTTCAATCTTCTTTTTTTTTTTGGAAGAATTTAACCTTTAATATAAGTTTTTTATAGCAATAACATGGAACAGGAAACTGTTGACCTGCAGTCTGATTGGTTTTAGAGGTGATGAAAACCTGTCAATGGCTTAATTGAAGGCCTAAACTTGCAATAAGCATGTTTGTAAAGTAAATCCATGCTCTGATTACACATAATATCCACAGTGAATATCTATGAGCAGGGGGTATGTAATGTTATGGAGGCATCTAATCAGTATGCAAATTGAACGGCTCACTTTGCTCATTATATTAAATGAGCCGCGACTGAATGAGTTTGTCTCAATTATTCCAAAGTTGTGCTGGGCGCCTGTTTCACATAGTGGTATTTTAGCTCCAGATTAGAGTCTCTGTCTGAGTTTCAGGGCTAAGTGGGACTTGTCACACACTCTACATTTAACATGCCTGAGGTACAGATCACACACACACACACACTCACACACCCACACATACATACTACACAGACTTAGTATTGGCCACCCTGTGGGGTGTCAACTATAAAAGATGACTTAGCTCAGCAATGATATCATTAAAGTATAAAGCAGAGAAATGCATGCAGACACAAAAGGCCAACCTTCATGTTGCTCTGTAGGCTGCTGTATAATCTTTTGGTAGGGGGTATGAATAAGCTCATTGCAAGGACAGGACAGCAAAGGTGTTGGGAAAAGGAAACTATGACACACATAATTTGTTAGAACAGTAGCAAAGTCTTACTAAACTAAAATATTTTACATTTCTGATTTTTATATAATTATATCAGAGTAATATATGATAATGTTTTGGTTTTTGGTTTTTAACAGGGCCCTACAGTTGTAGGATGTAACAACACCGCCTTTAAAACAAATCTCCTGAGTCTTGCACATCGTTTACATGCACAAGAACACAGGTGAATTTGTTTTTGTTGAAGAACCCACAGAGAATACCTCCAGAAGCTACACAAAAGCCCTGACAAATATTGACCAAATTCTTGGTAAATATGAGCAAAACTTTCTTGTATGCAAAGTTGGAATGAGACTGAAGTGGATGATTGACTGCTTCACTGCTGAGACAGAGATGATAATGATACATTTCCATTCCACTGTCTGATAAACAGCATTTAACATGAGCATGCTGCTGTTGTAATGTTGTGAATTTCTTGTTGGCTTGGCTTCAATAAGATAAGGCAAGGCGTACTGTATGAAGGCAAGGCAAGTTTATTTGTATAGCACCTTTCTTTTTTTTTTTTTTTTGCACTATGTGCAAAATAAATCTCAGAATGCTGGGAAAAAAATCAGAAGCTCATACTTTATTGTTCATGTGTAGTATAACTAATCATAAACTATTTGCAATATACCATTGAGGATCCTTAAAAAATGAAAGCACTCACTCTCAAATTTTTAGATAATTAGATAAAGTCATTTAATATTTTTTCAAAAACTATTATTAATACATATAAATCATCTTCAGTTCAAGAGTGGGACATTTAAACATATTTTCTTTGACTTGGAATAAGTTCCACTTACTGAACAGACCATTTCAATACATAGACATTCTTCATTTATTATAAATAACCCGAAGGCATGCACATGCTGATACTGGTGTTTTGTGCATACAGTAGGGCCTATATACACTGTTATTATTATTTTTATGTACTTATTTTTGTTTGTATTACTGTGAGCTTATTGGCTTTGCTCTGCTGTGTATGCATTGCAGGAATTCTCAGTCAAATAAAGCTCAATAAATAAAATGTGATTGGTTTTAAGGACATATTAGAACCACCACAAAAGCTGTGAGAACACTGTGACATGCTGTGAAACTGCTGTGAACTACTTTTACTACTACTGATAAAAAAATCATTTTACCATAGTCATCAAGTCAACATATGGCCGAAAACACACGAGGTATGATGATGGCAATGATTAGAATTATGATTTTAAATGCTGATGCAGCGAGAAACATCTGTTAAACCAGAGAAAAAAAGACAAGCAAAAGCTTTGGTAGAAGGATATAGCATATTCTTTCATCTGAATAGTAGAAACATAATGTAAACACAAACTCGCATGTACACATGTACAAACAAATATTTAAAAAATAGTTTAAAAGAGGAGACACATTAAAACACTGTCATTTAGAATAGCTTTTTAAGACCTTTCAAGGTACTTAGAGACTACCTATATGTAGATGTACGAGTTGCCATAGCATGTTGCCACGGTGAAAGTGAAATTGCCCATCGATAGGATGAGAAAACTGAGCTGTACATGACCTTCTGTTAAGCGCTCAGGATCAATATTTCTGCTCTTAATCAGATTCATATGTTGAAAATATATCTATCCAATTAAGCACGTAATGTGATATATCAATGTGAAGAACTGACTTCCTGCATTAATGAATGTTTTAAAGTCATGCAACCAATTTGTAAAGCATCATTCTCCTCTTTTTATGTCGTTGATATCTATAATCATGTTTGCATCTCCAAATGATCATTAATGGATAATTTTGAGAACTGATCAATGCTGCATTGGATTTCAAGCATTTATGACAGCTTTTCAAGCTGTCTCGTCTTTGGTAAAGTTGATGGTGTTACAATTTTTTGCTTCAACACTGCCCTCAAGTGACAGCAAGTGGAGCATTACCATAAACCTCCTACTTAAAGCAATCCTAATTCTGTTTTCTGTTTATGGCTGCTGTATTCAACAGCACTGGAAATATTTCTGATTGAGCACAAGTACTGTTTATCTTTTTTGTTGTTGTTAAAAATATGCAACAAACAGCAACCATTCAGACTTATAAATATGTGAATCTGCCTGTCTCAGCAAAAGTGTGAGTCCCAGTAATATTTCTTTTTCAAGTGAAATAGCTGAGCATAGAAGAACCAAAACCTCTGTTTCTTCATCTTTAAGATGATGACTGTCTCTGTCCTCACATGATGTGACGGACAGGTCTGGTGCACCATATGAAATATAAAACAGGATGTGGGACACCGTTGACAGCCGTGTCACAAAGCATCAGTGAGGATGACAGGACCAAAGACTCCGGTGTGCTGTGCTGACATCTCTGTAGCTAATCGGAGGGTACAGGTCCACACAGCTGCCGAACCAAAAGATGGAGAGAAGGTCAATAATTCAGCAGCTGCAATATGTTGAGGCTTGTCCAATGTTTAAGCTTTTTCTATCATCTCTTCTGTACCTATTGTCTCTCTGGTAGTCTCCAATGCACATATAGAGAACAGAAAAAAACATTATCTATTCATGCTTTATGCTTTTAGGTCACATAACACTCAAGATATATTCAGGTATAATAAAAATATAGGTCCATATCTTGCCTTTTATTGCTTTTTTTAATGATGTGCATGAGTTTTTAAAGTACTGTAATGCATTATGCTGTGAAGTCACATACTGCCTGCCACATAACCCGGCAGGGCTTATATTATCCTTGTTGGGTAAATTAAATTCTCCTTTTCATTCCCATGCCCTTTCTTTTTCAATGAGGCCGTCAAGAGTTCCACATTTTTCTTAGCTCATATGTACTGTTGTCATGGCGACTGGGATGAGTTCAATGCTGTGGCAGGTTTCACCTTTGCTGTCTCACCTCTGGTGGCAGGCACTCCAGTGTCACTGGCTGAGATCTACTGATGGCAACTCAGCAGGTGGGCTAAGAAGGTGGAGACAGGCAGCATGAGGGTGACGGGACAGAAAGACTGTCAGGGTGAGGGAGGAAGTAAAAAGATGGAGGGATGAGGGGTGCCAGTACTGCACTCAGGTGAAACTGAAGTGGCTGCAATGTGATGGCAGGGAGTCCCAATGGAGGAGAATACAAAATGCAGGAAGGACATCTGCAGGCATCACATGTCTCATTCAGGACACTCACTGACCCCTAACAATTGATAAAATAGGCTTCAAAGAAGAAGAAATTAAAATATATTATCATAAAGCTTTTTTTTCCCCAACTCATAAAGGTTTGATGACATGAGTTCATACTATCTCACCAAAATTTTTCATCTGTTGTTCCTTAAATTTGTATCTGTAAAATTTTAGCAGAAGGATCCGTCCATCCATTTTCCTTAACGCTTCATCCCATTTAGGGCCGCAGGTAGCTGGAGCCTATTTTAGGATTCACCAGGCAAAAGGAGGGGGGCTACCCTGGACATTTTTCCAGTCCCCCGTCGGCCAAATACACTTGATTATTAAAAATGTATATTTATAGCTGAGTTACGGTAGTAAGGCCATTTTTTTAACAAACTTAGGCTAACCTTAAAATCCAGTCTTTTTCATATTTTCTTTCTAATGTAACATTTTTTTTGAAGTATCATTTGCTACTGAAGTGTAGCAAGGCGTAAAAGATTAGTTTAATTTTGTACTGGTCTAAACTGTTTACTGAATAAATAGTTACGGGTGTAACCTGGAATGGTACACATACAGTAGATCATATCTTAAAAGCGTACCTTTCCAGCTATGTTTAACATAATTTTGAAGTGCACAGAGGGGATACTAAATAAATTTGAGCTTGAATACTAAATATTTATTTATCACACCCTACCCACAGGAGATCTGGTACCATAGGGTTATGGGTTTTATCCTTTTAAGTAACTGAAATGTTTCCTATTATGGACCTATAATGGACTACCAAGCTGTCCAGGGTGTACCCTGCCTCTCACCTAAAAGCTGTTGGGATGGACTCCAGCCCCCTACAACCCTGCAGTGGAAAAAGGAGGACATAGGAGATGGATGGATGGATGTGTTCTTATAAAAATAAATTAGAAACATGAAAGAGTCAGGCAGAAGAAGGGGTTTCCTCCTTATTGTTCAGAAAAGAAAGACCCCACTGAGGACTCATTAACTCTGTCTTTATTTGATTTTTACTCTCCGACATGCTATTTAAAAATGACTGCAGCAATAGTAAATTGCAATTTTAATTTATTCTAGAGGGAAAAGTAGATTTGATAACACTGACAAATCCTTTCTCACCTTTTGTCTATAAGAGAAGTATTGTTTTCCCTTTTTAAAAATCCACATAACTTTAAGCACAAAATGGCATTTTCAGTAGTTTTGTTAAATGTTTGTATTTTAAATTGAACATTCTCCATATTGGGGAGTACACATATGTCCTGTTAAATACACAACAGAAAAAAATGTGTCCAACTTCCAGGTGATACTTAAAATCTATGCCTGATCGAAAGACATAAGTGCAGTGCAGATAGATATTCATCTACTACACAAAATGCCAAATTGAGCCAGAAGACTACAAAGCTATGTAATAAAACAAAGTTGCATTTTCATCTTTATGATAATAAATAGACTTGGATCAGTCAAAGGGTATATATGCAACTTAATTTAAACTGTATATAAATGGGAGTAAAACTTAAATAGAGCATATGCCTGCGATGGACAGGCAACCTGTACAGGGTGTACTCCGCCTCTTGTCTAAAACGCTGCTGGGATAAAGTTTTCAGACCCTGAATTGTTGCATTCTTACCATGGCAACCACATTTACAATGTTTTTCTATTTCTTTATTTTATTGTGCTTACGTCACACAGAATGTGTTTACAGCTTAGATTCAGCATGAATAGCAACAAAGAGGTCATCATCTCTGTTGCTGATCTTGAAGTGCGCATGACCATCACCATTAACATGGATCTGCTTCCCAGTGCACCCATTTTCTTCCTTTTGGCCAGAAATGACATCGCAGTAGGTGCCACTGGCCATCCCAGTGTTCAGGGTCACGTCCATGTCCCTGAAGGTGACAAACATGACATTATTATAGCTTCACATAATAACTCTGAAATTCTATCTGGAGATCCTTATTTTTTTCTTATATATGGACAGCTGTGGAAGAGACAAAAATTACATGGAAGTGTATTTCATAGATTAAAATATCATTCAGTTGTTACCAGTCATCGTTGTTGAAGACAATGAACCCTCGATCACCACGCCCAAAGGCAACCTGGTTGCTCTGGTTTTCCCACCAGTTAGACAAAGGCTGTCCGTTGACCACATTACGGAAAATGACCATGTTCCTTTAAAAGAAACATGAAATGGTACTTTAAAAAAACAAAGATTTTTTTATGATTTATATGACTTTACTGAAGTCAGTCATGGTTGCGCAAAAGACTGAATCTTTTTGAGAGCTCACGTGATCTGGCGCCATCTGTGCTCACACACCCATCCATCTCCGCACGTTTGGTCGGGATTGACATTAACAGGTTTAGTGGATCCATCACTGTTGCTGGGAGGGCCCATCCAGTCATTCTCATCCTAAAAACATAAAAATAAAAGATTAAGAGAGGGATCCAAACTATGATCTGTTGCACAGTTATAGTAATGTTTCCTATTGATGGGGACATTACTTTTCCATCCACAAAATTACGGTTCCACCGATAGCTAGACATGACCCTGGTTATGCCATAAGGGTGGGCCAGCATGTAGCCAACAGCCATCTTGTAGAGCCTGGCGTCCCAGAAGGTAATGATGGATGAGCCACCAGCACCATGACCTCTCTGGTTGTCATGGTTGTCAATAAAGACAAGAGCATTGCCATCAGACATAAAGCCCCATCCCTCTCCCCAGTTCCTATAACACAAATAATTAAAAAAAATTAGTTAAGTGTTTAAATCTTTATTGATTATTGATCAAAGAGTCTTTGAGAATAATGGTGATTTTGGATTTTAACAAACCAGCTGAAATGTACATACCTGGTGTAGCACAGCTTCTCCTCATTCCATTTTCTAAAGACTGCTCCAAGTTTGGCACCATATTTGAACTCAGTCACTCTTCCCAGATGGACATACTCTGAAATGGAGATGGCCTCACCTCCTAAATCTATAACCTAGAAAGAAAAATGCACCAAATTCATGCATTTGTGCATTAAAAACTAATTGGTTTAACTCTTTGAGACTTACTCAAAAAATAAGTAAAATATTCTATATTATACTTAATTTGGTCCTTTGATATAATGAAGACAATATGTATGTGCCTTTTATTTTCATATTATATTGCTTATTATATTGTTGAGTTACTTCACAATTTAAAGCAGTGTTGATGCAGTGTGAATATCTCACTTTGCCTCTGTGGCTAGAATATTGGATTATCAGTTTCCTGCTTTTTTAATGCAACTTCTTTGCTTTGCAGTATGAGTCAGCAGTTATATATAATGAGTCAGATGAAAAATCTATATTTTATTTAATCAAAATATAGGAAAAAACAACTGTTTTATTACAAAAATTTGGAAAAGAAAATAGGTTTTCATGCTTGAGTTTGATAGAAAGAACTTTGTCCACAAGGGTTACAGTTTATTTTCTCTTTTGAAGGTTTCACAATTTATGTTTTTATTATAATTATTTCATTTGAGCAGAAAGTACATCCTTCAATTCTTTCTTCTTTTCTTTTTGCCCTTCGGGAAATGTGTTTTCTATCCTTTCATAAATTGCAATAAAAAAAATAAAACTTTGTTCCACCACTTGGTTGTTATTTTATGTGTTCTCTCAAGCGTAAACATTGTAGAAATCTCCTTCAGGTTTAACATGCTATATCGCTGCCTATTCTTTTTCAATGCATGTTAACTAATAATTGTCTTCAGGTTGACATCTATTTGTTTTGTGTTTATCACAATGCAGCCGAATGCCGCATCATGGTATCAATGATACCTTCAGGCAATGTTGGCAGGTAGTACGTATCTATTTACATGCTTGCATATACATTGGAGGCAGGGCTTAACCAATTATGCTCCTAGATGTAAATATGCCTTTTAACTTAGCAGTTCTTTTCTATTCCTGCATGTATCCACTGGGTTATTTTTTATTTATTTGGTGACAACTTCTAAGTATTCCTGCGTTCTAAAAAAGGAGAGAAAATGAAGCAAACACAAAAACAAACTAATTAAATAAAAAGAGATTTGTTGAGAACAAAAGGGGAAAACATACCTCTTGAAAGATAAATGCTTTGGAGCCACTGGGGAACCATGTAGAGTTGAGGCTGTGCAGACGACCGTAGACATTATCCAGGTCAGCAGGCCACATGTGTTTACAGGCATCCACTCTGAACCCAGCCACACCCAAATCAATTAGCTTATTCATGTACTCAGCCACCTTGCCCCGAACATAATCTTTTTCCAGTGCAAGGTCCAAAAGGCTGACCAGACGACAATCACGTACCTGCAACAGTAATACCCGTTATGCAAAAAAACTTTTTTGTGAAAATATGTATTGAATACATTCAAACAGCATTAAACTTGCTGCAGAATTTGAAATGGTAATGTGATGTTTTGGTGTAATTGCCTGATGTTTTTCTCTATAGTTCTCAATATTTCCACTGCCAGTCTTGCATTTGGAATCATTGAAGTCCCAAGAGGAATAGGGGACCCCAGGAAAATCCTTTTTGCCAGTGTTAAACCAGCTTCCACAGGAAGAGTGATTCCCTTCTCCACCAGCAGCTCCACACATGTGGTTGATGACAGCATCCACATAGATGTTGACCTGTTGAAAACAATAACAATATATGACAGAAATATTTACTTAGAAACATATTATTATTATTGCTTATTGAATTTGAATTTACATTATATATTTGAATATTTGAATCTCATTTGTTCCTCTGATGGTAAAATGCCAGATATAAACATATGTTGATAACCAATAAAGCATAAGCATTTATTAATACAAATAGGATTTGTTAATATAAGGCAGTGGAGTCACCATATAAAGACAAATAAAAGCAGTGGTTTTACTGTTCTTTACTAAAATAAAAAAAAAGTGTTTACGCCGACGTTATTGCATCTGGTGATCATGTCTTTGAATTCATCCTCACTGCCAGATCTGGAGCACAAGTTGTAGCTGATTGGCTGGTATCTCTGCCACCATGGCCTCCAGGGACTGCTCAGCACAATGTGTTCGTTTGGAGGAGAAATCTGGGCAATATTGAACAAAAGATTACAATTTTATAGATTTTAGGAAGTCGTGTTCGTTGCTAAAGGCAAGTACTGATTTCATTGTTATTTTCAATTATTTATCAGCCCAAACAGCCAAATAAAATCTACAAGCATCCTTTCAAATAATTGTCAGACATATTTTTCAGAAATAATTGTGAAAAAAATAGAAAAAAGTCAAATAATTTCAGTTTCTTTATTGTATATAACTTTCCTGATTCATTTTTACAATAGCCATCAATTGTGTATTTAAAATCATTATCTTTTAACTTCAAAAACAGTTGCTCTCACAGTAGGAAATTAATTATTTTGCTTAACCTAAAATATAACACTTATTCCACAATAAAAAAAAAGATTTGACTTCCTAATGTGATGATCAAATTTGTTGATACATTATCAGTGTAAACTGTATTGTCAATTATCAGTCAGAGGATAAATTGCTTCACTAAAATTAGTTACAAATCTTTGTTAAGTCTTCCATACCTGAACACCACCGAAACCTTTTGGACCCAAGAAGCGCTCACACTCTGCACCGATGTCAACCCAGCGCCACTCAAACAGGTGAACGATTGCTGTCCTTCCATGCCTGAAATGGGGATTAAACTGGGCAAAACTGAGCCCAAACAATGTCCAAAAAATAAAGACCTTCATCCTTCTCACTTGCACTCTCTAACAAACCTCAATTTTTTCCAAACTGTTTTCTCTAAGGGCAATGAATGATCTGCAGATACGAGGAAATGTAAATGGGCCACAAACAGATTTGGTCACAGTGTAGTCCAATTCTCAAAAACTGAAACTGTGCAGCTCAAAGCAAATAAAAAGCAAAGGCCGTTTTATTTCACATCAGACTTTTTGCAAGACTGTAAAATTGTGTTCCAGATAAGCAACATTAGTCTACAATAAAAAAAATTCAAACTCCTAAAATGCTCATAGTCTTTCATAGTCCTTATAAACACGTTAAACAGTACTTACAAAATCCTTTTTGATCAGATTAGGAACCTTTAGATTATTTCTGTCATTCCTGAAAATATTGAAATGTTTACTCATTCAGTTCAATAACCGAAGGGTGATGCAACAAGCAAAATTGATTTTGGACAAGCCAAAAGAAACCTGGGATATGTTTTCTTGTCTAATTTGTTTAGAATTCAGTAGGCATTACATTTGTGATGGCTCCAGCACTTTAGTTGTTTTTAATTGTTTTGCAGGTGCCATCATCAGTGGCATGAGCCACACATGCGATCAACTGCCACCTATTTATGATCCCCAGACAGAGCTCAGAGTGTATCTCTCAGGCTGGGGCTGAGAGATCACCAATGCTGATGCAAGCCTAAACATGATTTCATTTCACCTTGTGCTTTTGCCTGCCCTCATGTTTGTTGTTGTGACCACTTATTTAGGTCAGGACACATTGGATCATTGGATTAGTACTTATATATTGGTATTGAAGAATATTTTATGGTCACTTTAATTTGCATCTTAAAGAAGCACTTTACATATGTTAGCACATCTCTGCTACTCACATCTGCTGGAATAATCAAACAGAAGCTAATTACAAATTTGTCACATGGAGGCGCCATAACACTAAAAGATACAGAGCTATCGCTCTTTTTTGAAAGCATATGCCAAGGATGGATACAAAAACAATTCTAAGGCAATAATGTACCTTGGAGCTTAGTTAAATTCATCACTAAAAAGTGAAAGGAATATGCCACATTCTGGCCATAACCAGACCTTACTTGCAAACTATGTGACCATTGAAGAGGACGACTAATGAAAGTGGCCATCAGGAAACCTATGACTACTCTGAAAGTAAGAGGTTTCTGCAGCTGAGGTGGAAGAGATTCTACATGCAAAAACTGTTGCCTGGGTTCTTCACCAGTCAAGTTTTATGGGAAGGTGGTAGGAAGAAAGCTACTCTTGACAAAAACTTGAAATCTTGAGTTTGCCAAAGGCATGTTGGAGAATCTAGGGTCAAGTGGAAGACGGTCTGTTGGCCTGACCAAAATGGAGATTTTTGACCACCATACAAGGCGTTACAAACAAACACAACATAACGTGGGCTGCACGGTGGCACAGTTGGTTAGCACTATGGCCTCACAACAAGAAGGTTGCTGGTTCAAGCCTCGGTTGGGTTGGGAGGTCAAACTGGGAATCTTTCTGTGAGGAGTTTGCATGTTCTCCCCGTGTTAGCATGGGTTCTCTCTGGGTTCTCCGGCTTCCTCCCACAGTCCAAAGACATGCACCTTCGGGATAGGCTGATTGGAGACTC
>JBAMHV010000008.1:18913872-18946123 GCA_037177535.1 Pseudomugil gertrudae
TATATACTGTATTTATATATTAAAAGCAAAAATTGAAACATAAAAAAATGCTAGAACTTTCCCAGAAAAACCCTGTCTGCTGTTGTTCCTCTTCAGTGGCCCAATCAAGTCTTTCCCACCTACTTTAATCCGTTCTGTTTGCCACACAAGGATCAGCATATTTTAATTGCTTCCATAAGAAAAGAAAATCTACTAAAACAATAAAAGACCTTAGAAAAAAATGTTATTTTTTTGGTGAGAAGTGGGGTTAGGAGGTAATTTTGATCTGTATAAACTGAATACAAGTGAAATTAAAGTAAAATGGGAAAATGTAAGTTCAGTTCAGTTATTCTACTAATTAATTAATTTCATTTGATTAATTGTGGCCTAAGTCTAAAACCTAGCAATGAGAGCATACTAAGGAAAAATAAACAATATTTACTTAAAACTATCATAGTCTTCACCAGTCAATCAGATTTCATAGTGGTAATAATTACCTGATTTGGATCACCATAGTTTTCAATATTTCCACTGCCAGTCTTGCATTTGTGATCATTAAAGTCCATGTAGCTAAATGGGACACTGGGAAAGTCCTTCTTGTTAGCACTAAACCAGCTTCCACATGAGGAGTGGGTTCCCTCTCCACCACCATCTGAACACATGTGGTTAACGACAGCATCCACATAGATGTTGACCTGTGATCAGACAGAAAATCAGGTGTAATATTTTCCTATGTCTTTCTCTTATTTCCAAGTTTATATCAGTATCATATCACAGGAACACATCTAGAAACACAGGCTTTTCTTTAATTGCTGTGATACTGGTGACGTAGTATCTTAATAAACACAATACTCTACCATGCAGCAACTAAATGAAGTATAAAAGCCTTCCTCAAAGGCAGTAAGCTGTTAAATTGTTGCCTCTTTATTTGAATGTTCTAAAATGTATTTTATTTCTCAGTTATGGTAGTAAAATGGGTCATAAATCATTTTTATGTTAGGTTCTGTTATCAGGTTTACTGCAGATTTACAATGAAGAAGAACAAGAATCCTCAAGTGTGTTTCTAGTTCACTGAAACTGTGCAGTTTACCCCAACATTGTTGCATCTGGTGATCATGTCTCTCAGCTCATTCTCGTTGCCAGATCTGGAACACAAGTTGTAGCTGATTGGCTGGTATCTCTGCCACCAGGGCCTCCAGGGATTGTCTATGACAATGTGCTCATTTGGAGGAGAGATCTGAACAAAGCAGGAAAAAACATTACAGTAATTTTTACATTTGAAACAGAAATTGTTTGCAGATGGAATCTTGTTGCTAAATGGGGTTGCCAGGGTTACACTCATTTTAACCCATATAAGAAGCATTATCTAACCCATAGAAATCTGTAGTTAATTTTGAATAACTTCATCCAGTCTTAAACTTAACACTTGTATCTTTTACATTATATTTTGACTTCTTTAGCAAATGTAATTTGTGTTCTTTAATATGATATATCTGGTCATTTATATAAGATAGAATAGAATTAAAATAACAAATATAATTCTGTCCCGGTAGAGCTGAATAGAAATATATATCTATAATCTAAAATCATTTTCAAAGGGTCCAAGTATTAAATAAATCCAACCAACAATCATGTCAATTCAATTACTTTCACAGTGTCGAATAAACCTCTGAAAAACAGCAGAAGAGCCCCAAAGAAATGCAGCTCTTTGTATTGGAAACCACAAATCCTACACAGACACCTGTGCAAAATCATGCATCATGCATATATAAAATACAATTAAGGGTGCATAGCACCAGATACCCTCCCTATCCATGGTTACCTGTAACTGCACAGGCTCAGCCATACATACCTGAACACCACCAAAGCCATTAGGACCCAGGAAGCGTTCACACTCTTCAGCGATGTCTGCCCAACGCCACTCAAACAGGTGGACAATTGCTGTTCTTCCTTGCTTGATATTAGGGTTGTGCTGGGCAATGCTGAGCCCAAACAGGGCGACCAAAATGAAGAGCTTCATGCTTTCCCTTGATGAGAAGGAAAGCACACTGATACTGCTTGTCATTTGGGGTTTATAAAGGGGCTCTCTCTCCTGGACCAATGAAGAACTTCAAGTTATCACTGTGGAGTTTAAACAGGTGCTTCTTTCTCACAGCTGCCAAAGTCACATCTGCTATACTGGCCATAAAGGCTGTTTCTAATTTTGATTCAAATACAAACATTTACTATGCCTACAACAAATAAAAAAGTCACTATCATAATATGTCTAAAACTAATTAATAAATAATTTTATTGTAGAATAAAGATGCATAAAAAGTTTTTTAGAGTTTAGTATGGTAGCTGCCACCGTGATCCAAGCTGCAGAGAGCAGCCTAAAGTACCGATGTCGGTATGTACGTGTTACATGGGTTCTGTGGTGAGAGGGACATCACCAGACTGAGGCCTGAAGCTGAGCGACTGTCATGATTTGGACACTTGGTGTGGTGTGTTTTTTGGTTTCCTGTGTTTCTGTTTTCTGTTTTCAGTTTAAGCTTCATGTTTTGTTGATTAGGTCCACCTGTGTTTGATTATTTTTTACTTATGGTTGTGGGTTCATTGTATTGTATTGGATTGCATTGGTTAGTGTAGCTCTGGTGTTTAGTCTTAGTCCGAGTCTTTGTTTAGTTGCCTGAGTCTTCAGTCTTGTTCTCTGTTAAATAAATAAGTTCATCTGCAATCCTGCCGATTCCTGCCAGCAGCATGAGTCTGCCCCCTGCACATTTTTCACTTCGATAACAAAAAATTGAAACGAGAGCAAAAACTTAGGTTTTGAAAGTGAGAACAAAAAAAGTGTGAAGAGAAAAGAAATTATAATTAAAGTAAAAGTTTTACTCTGACAGCAAAGAAAATATATATTGAGAGTAAAAATGTTTTTTCAATACTTTTTAAAGATATATATATATATATATATATATATATATTACATTTTAATAAATAATAATAATAATAATACATAGCAGTTATAAATATTAGTTACAAAACATGAGTTTTGTAACTATATGGTCTTATCTACTTTTAAAAACAGTCAACCAAAGCAGATAAGGTACTGTGATATAAATGGGTAGGAAAGTAAATATATTACATAAAACAAACTTCTGCAAACTTCCCACATGAGGGACTTCAGAGCTAAAGTTGTCCCTATAAAACAAAACAAACACTCAAACAAAAAAAGTCTAATAGAATTATTCACTGATCAGGTTTCCTTGTATGTTTTCTAAAGAGCAAAAATAAAAGAAAAAAGATAATCTTGTTTCATTCTTACATACCTCATTCTTTCCTCAGAAAGAATGAGGTTTTGTCAAATACAGTACAGATCTCTATTGTATTCCATTTAAAATATATTACTATAGTGCTCATAACTATGTAAATATATTCTTATTTTGTCTATTTTCATTCAAAATTGTTTTAGTTTAATTCTATTGAAGTTTTAAAATAAGCTCTGTATTTATTGCTGCTATATGGACAAGACTGAAAATTGATACATCAGGAATCTGCTTAAATTTACCTTTGTATAAAACTCGACTGGCCTCGATGTAGCTCACAGCACTGCAATAATTACTGGTTAACAATCAGAATGATTTACAGAGTGATCTACAGCCATTCCAGCCTCACACAATAATACATAACATATGGGTTTGATTTGTCCAGCAAATATTACACAATTTCTTACCCTGGATTTACAAAAGATTGTAAGATGGAAGCACATTGGGGCTGTGTCAATGTCAGATGGAGTAATTTTTTAAAAATGTAAATGCGGCCTGTAACAAGAACTGTTTTTTAACCCAAATCGTGTCTTTTTTAACATTTGTACCACTTGATTTACAGTAGATTATTAAAACCCTACCTTGTACTTTAGACTTCTAAACCAAACCATTCATAAGGCAGTTTAATGTAGGAAATTGTGGTATTTTGAGTAGAATGTATAGGAGCACCTGTTGCTCTACGTACAAGTCAGAACTGTAACTGTGTGTAATGTTTGTGTATGTGAACAACATCAAAATGCAATGAAAAGCAGGACAAAAATTTTAGCACACCACTGCAGTTAGTAAATGCTGAACAATTTTTAAATCAGATTAAAAAAAAACATTGACCTACATTTGGAACTTGTCTGTTCAATCAGATGTATTGCTACACAGAATCAGAAGAGCAAAAGTGATCCACTGTTTAAAAGTGTGGATTATAAAATTGTTTGTCATTGTACAAATACCGGCTGTGTTATTCCTGCAAAAAGTCCAAACTGGTGGACAAACTGTTTACAGACAGATTACACAAGTTCATTGAAAAAGACAACTTAGTCAAAATCAATTCAAAACAGACAAATCATCAAGTTTGGCACTAAGTAAAATGATGAAACAAATTACATGTAGAAAGAAATAACCTATTGTACATGTTGACAGCAAACAATAGCAGGAGTATTTGTGGACCTTAAAAAAGTTCAATACATTTATCTTAACACACCATTAACTAAATTGAAAAGGTGTAGTTTAAACTGACTGCAAAGCAATTCAAGGGAAAGAAAACAGTGTTACATGTGTTTTATAAATTGTTATCAAAATAGTACTTATTGTTATGTACAGTATATTAGGTAATGTGCACATGTTTGAAGTATTTAAATGGATGTTGTATATGTGTTTATTGATATGAATATTTTTGTTGTATAGCCTATGTATTAAATTGGATAAATGTGTAGTTTTAGGATATTAGGTAGTAAATGTATAGATGTAAACCATGATACGCAACTGTGCGGTAATTTAAATTTTTTTTTTATTAAAATAGTATTTATATAAACATTATTAGGATTTACTGTTAAAATAATTCAAATAAATTGTAGAGTGACATAACTTGCTCTAGAAGTGTTTGTTATTGAATATTACATTTTTAGATATAGGAAACAAACAACACAATGTTATGATTGTATTTTATCTGATCTCTCAACTTATTGTAATGGTTATGATGGGATGTTTTATTCAATATTTTCTTCAGTGGCAATTGAAAGAAGTTGCTGTAAGATTATGTAGTGTAAATCTGTATCAGAATAATTCTGTTATAACTTATTTGCAATTGGAGGAAACAATCTAACAGCCTAAAAGACATCTGCTGCAGCGATTGTGTTAGGATCTACAAGCAGTATATTTTGATTTTTTTATGCTTACAGTTTGCATGGACTTAGTGTATCTACTTTTGATAGGGCATCTATTTGCACTTTTAAAAAGAGACTGTCGGATGGAATGTTATCTTCAAGCTTCTGTCAATACAACTTGCCTTGACCCCCCTGCTTACCCCGTTCCAGCAACTCCCACCCCCTCCTACAAAGTCAAACAAACATGTGACCAGACTTTACATGTGACCTGCCTTTCTGAGTTTCGTTCCAGGTCACCTCCCTCGTTGAGTCTTTGGGAAACAGGGATGTTAAAGTGAAAGGGCCCAGACACGTTTGTGGCGGAAACACTACAACCCCATCTGTGTGCAGACAGCATGTGTTGACACATAAGGACTAAAGGGATACAGATCTAGTACAGCAGTGCAGATTTAGTTTCCCACTTATGACAGCATGAGAGATTCTTCCCTTTTTATAATAGTTAAAGAATGTTTGACATGCATTTTATTAGAGTTGCTAGAGTTTAATAGAGTTGAATACTTTTCTCTACAGTTATTTTGTGCAGCAGCATGTAAAACGTGATGGTGTTCTTTAGATAAATACTGTAACCTCCTGTTGTGCATACATTGTGCTTTTTCCATATTTACCTTAATAGAGTTACAGTATTTATGCAAATTTGTGCCACTTTTGAGCCCTCATTTTACAACTCTTTTAATAACCCCTTATGTATCATATTTGATACATACTGTTTCGGAAACATTTTGCATCACTTTATGGTAGAAAATATACTCAAAAACCTGTTGTCCACCATATGATACTAGTCTCCTGCACCAGTAAATACCAGAAAGCAGAAGATTACACTGTAAATATGTTGACCTACTCCATGGTAATAAATAGTAAATATATGGAATAAATAAATTGTTGTTTTTTGTTTCAGATTTTGTTAAAAAGTCAAATTAACTTTTAAGATTTAAAAACTTGGATATTTCTGCCCAGTTCTCCTAGTTCTTCCTAATTCAGTCATTAAGAGGTTAAACACATCAGGGTATACATTTATAAACTACAATGTGGGAAAAAAATGTAATTACATGTATACTGCAGCATGATGGTTTACTTATAATTATTAGAATCATTGTAAGTGTCCTTTTGAGGGGGTAGATCTGTCAATAATTGATACATACATATACACATATATGTGTGTGAATTTTTCATGACAAAATATTTTAGCTCATTCACACACATTCATTATTAAAGTTGTAACACTTTTATTTGTTAAGCTTTTTTTATTGGAAAATATGTAGGAATAATAATTTAAAGGCCACAAAAAGCTAAGTGCACCACTAGAGGGCAGCAGAAACACAAAGTGAGGACACCATTTGCTTATTATCACTCTTTAGCAAACATCATCTACATATCCAGCTGTTATCATTCATCTGTGTTTGGTCTTAACTAAATCCTGGGAGAAATGTCTGACATTTTAGCTATTTTGTGCCTCAGCTTTTCACAAATTATGTTTGTCTATCACAGAGCCATCCACAGATTTTGGATGGAATGGTCTTAAGTGGAAAACAGCTGGCTGCTATGTTTTTTTTCATTTTCTTTTTTTTAAGGCAGACAGGAAAAAGAAGCAATGAGCTGAAATGCTTAAAAAAGAAGATTAAACTGCAGTTTAAAGTGCTGAGATCTCAAGTATACCTGTTTGATTACACTGTCTTTGAATATATTGTTACTATATGAACATTTATTATAGCCACTTTGTCCTAAAGTGTCCTTTAAATGACTGACATCAAGATTCTCACCCTCATGACGTAGTGGGTTATGGGAGGAGATGTCAGGAAGAGAATTCATTCTCTAACTCACTCACATTTTCCCATGGGCCCCAAAATTCCAGTCAGACCAAAGTCCTTTCCTGTATGGACAACACAAGACATGCCTCCGGGGGCGATGAAGGGTTTTGGGGAAGACAAAGCTTTCTTTCACAGCTCAAGCTCATAGACCAGGTGAAGGAAAAGAAACTGGTCATTTGATTCTTGCCCTTGGTTCTGTCATGGGAAAGTGCAAGAGGCAAGGAAGCAGGCAGGGCTAGGGTTGTCATATATAAGAGAGAGAGAGAGAGAGAGAGAGAGAGAGAGAAATAAAGGTGAAGGAATGAGGTCAGCAATTTGAGAGATACAAGCAAGCAAAGGGAGAAAAGAGTGAGAGGGGAGAGTGGTCTTGCAGGATAAATAAAGAAAGTGAGAGCAGAGACGGGGCATGAGATAGTTGAGGTGTCACAGTTGGGCAAATAAGGAAGAAAAACGGAGGAGGGGATAGAAAAAGACAAGACGACCAAAACATATAAAAGAAAGAGTGATATGGACTTTGTCTTCTTATGCAGGACGCTTGCTCAGCCAGTCCCCTGTGGGTAAAATGATGCTATTATGTAAGGATGTTACAATTTAAATAGGAGAGAGGTTGAATCTAATATCAGATACTTTAAGATGCATTCCTCACTGATAATGGGCATATTAAAATTTGCATCATATTAAGTGATATAATGTCAAATAAAAACTTCAGGTCCAGTTGTAATCTAATGTGTGGCTTTACTGCAAAAATGCATTACCCCTACCCTTGAAATACTTTATGTATTCCAATAATGCAGTAATATATACTTAAAAGTGCTTCTTGCTTTGACAACATGTCTGTCACTACATTTTTTCTTGTAGAGTTTTAAAACTTTCAATAATAATTTAGCTTTTTGGGAACGTTTCAGGTTTCCTCAAGGAAAACAAGGCACACTAAAAAGAATAAAGTCCTATAATGTGAAATGCACAGATGGAAATGGCTGGAAAGTTTTAGCCCAGTATCCTTCTTCCCCCTTCCTTTTTAACATTTTCTTTTCTGCTGTGATGATATGTTGTGCAGATGTTTCCATCTCACTGCAAAGAATAACAGCAGCAGAGGAAGTCCCCCAGGAGAGCTCCACACTCTCAAACTTGCAAAAGCGCACACACTGTCAGACACGTGTGCACACGTCTGGGGAACGCACATACCCAGCTGCAGACACAAACACAAATGCTTCAGCATTTTTGGACAAATCATCGAATCAGACATTCTCTGGTTTCTCTGACTCACGCGTGTCTGGTCAGAGATGAAAAGGTGCAAAGTACATTTTTCATGTTGAAACTTTAAGGAAACATACATAACCTGGTAATGAATGTCAAAATAATTTCTGTCTGTCAATTTTAACAACACATATCTGTAATCTGAAGGAAACATAATTATAAGGAGAGTTAATAAACAGTTTAAAGGGAGACAGCACTGTTTCCTGTCATGATTAACTGAGACCTTTACTTGCTGCTGAGGGGAAAGAAACCCAGTAAAGAGCTAACACAGACAATACATATGTTACATAAATAAAGAATTAAAAGGTTAACTAACATGCATGTCTTTGGACTGTGTTCCCTTAAAATGACAATTTTTCTTTTTTTTTTTGTCCGCAAAATAATCTTCATTTGGCACTAATAAAGCTGGATGACAGTATATTTTTTTCCGTATGTGTTGGAATAGTCCCAGGCCTGGCGTCACGAGGGGGCATATAGGAGTCGTTGCCCCTTCAAATAAAATACACCGCCCCATAAAAAATAATATATAATAAAATAAAAATAAATAAAAATTCATCCATCCATTATCTACCGCTTATTCCCAACAGGTTGCCAGGGCCAACAGACATAGACAAACAACCATGTTCACACTCACTCCTATGGGCAATTTAAAGTCCCCAGTCAGCCTATCCCCAAGGTGCATGTCTTTGGACTGTGGGAGGAAGGTCACTGTTCGGCCCTCCCCCAGCCGAGGCTTGAATCAGCAACCTTCTTGCTCTGAGGCCACAGTGCTAACCAACCGCGCAGCCCTAAATAGGCACTAAAATTCAGTATTAGGGAAGTGGATGGTATTTTCCACCACTTCTAACATTGAACTAATCTCAGAATATGCCTATTGCTGTACAGTATTGTGGTAAGGTAAGCTTGTCTCTAGAAAAATAACCAATCAACAAGCAAAAAAAGCTGTTTTTACCCCCCACCCCCACCCCTTCCTATGTAGAACACGCCCCTTCGTGAATGCTGCTGCAGTATTCAAGATTACATGTGAATGGTGGAATTGGAATATAATTACGTTTCTATCCCCTTCAAATTCTCATTTCATTGGTTCATCACTGCACAAATGACCTGTAATGACCCACAGAACCAGAGGACTGTTCATAAAATTCATTAGAGCAGGTTGAAAAATACCTACAGGTATTATGATGATTTCTATGATTTTAAAATCTGTCGGTTTTAAACACGACTGAAGTGATGTCATGTATAATTCTAATAATAAGCAACATGTTAGTATTACACAACTCCATTAGGTCAGTCTGGAATTGCTGGTTGCTGCATAAAAACAAACAGGAAAAATATTATATGAAGTTATTTTCTTTTGGAAACATATATTACACATCAGGGTTTCCTCCAGAGTGTAACAACCTTTTCTGTTTTAATGTGTGTAGTTGCTCGGCTGAGACATAAATCTGTAGTTATTGTGTCAGAATATAAAAATTTCTCTCCAGTGCCACAGAAGGCATTATATAACACTTTACACAAGCTAAGCGCTGCTTTTCTTCACCTGTAAATCAATTAACAAGAACTAAAACTGTCAGTGAATCAAAATGTTATGGCATGTAACGGTGATGCTGTGAATGTGGATACCTTGAACCACAATGTAGTAAGATGACCAAACTCACTATGGTAAAACTTGAAAAGAGTCATATAAAAAGTACGAGACAGTTACCGTACTCGTGGAAAGCAAAGCTGACATTATGTGCAATACATTCTTCATCCAGGCCACTCTTTACAGAACCAAATGCTACTTTTAACTGGAAAGTTTGCCATGAAATTACAGATGGAGTTAATTTCATGATCCTCTTTCACCATAGTCAGCAGGAAACACCTTTTCTTTAAGCTAAGCAGACATTTTACCATAAAGAAAATTCCTGAGCAACCCAAACGTGACTCTTCCTGAAATGTTTGCAGGCTCTTTTCTTCACACATTTGTAAACTAACAAGGAGTGAAACAAGAACTAAGGGGTGCAGATTTGCGGAAGTATTTTTCACCTCATTTGCCTTGTTTTCTGAGACAGGCTGGTTCATGCAACTAACATTTGATGATGTATTAAAGAAAATGCAGTAATGAAGCCAGGTGTTGTGAAGTCACAGCATTATAGAATTCCTGAGCTATTTATATTACATGGCATTCAACAGGGAAAACAGGATTGTTTCCATATAAATGCTAAAGCAAAATAAAGATTTTCTTCTGCTCCATTAGACCATTTCAGCCTCTATCACACCGGTATATCCAGTAGCCTTTTGTATAATATCACTGCTGCCTGCAAGACACAAAACTATCATTTTGCTTTAAAGTTACAGAATATTTGAACACCCCTTTTCACTGTAAATCTTTTTTCAACTCTCTGCTCACATCAACCCACATCCCAACACCAATGAAGTATTGCAGTATCAGTTATAAAGTATATCTGAAGAGCTGATTAAGCTAATTAAAATAAAGCAGGAGTCAGGAACCACTGCTTTTACAGTATTAAAAGTTTTGGTCAATGGAAATTTAAGGCGTTTAATTGGCAACCAGCTAGAACCTCTAAATGCTCACCAGATGATGAGTACCCTTGCAAAACTGCAGCAATGTGTGACACAGATGTGTTTCTGTGGTGCAGGAGGTACTGAAATAATCTTTTAAAACAATCCTATCCTCTCCCTGAAGAGAAAATATCAATATATCTTTAAGCAAAAAGATGGTACGCTGTAGGTCTCTGCCTCATACTTTAATGTGAGGAATCATTAGTTTGTACCGTTGGCATGCAAAGGGAAGCGGTTGGTTATAAACTGCATCCTGATCTTTTACTAATGAGCTTTTGTGTAAACACCGCCTGCAAGCGCTCATTTGTTCTGAACAGACTTTATTTGTTTTCAGTCATAAACTGTTTACAGTGGTCCTGCAGGTTTTCAGGGTCTATCCAAGTTCCTGTCTTCATATAACTGCCTCCTGTACTCACTGCCATAACGGTAGCCGAGCATCACCTCTGTGCAACAGACAATCTCACGTGCTCATAAATAATAATTACATATTGATAGATACATACAAACATTTTGCCATCACTTTCAAATATCAAACAACTTCCCAGACTAAAAAAAAGCTGCTGAGATTTTATTACCCATTTTACTTTAAAATGTTGCCTATTTTACATTCTTCTTTATGTGTTTTTAAAAGTAGAAGTACTTGTAACTCATAATAGATGGTTTATGTGGGGGATATCTTCAGCTGTAACTCTTTCCTGTGCTGCACCTCCTTCAGTTCTGTCTACTCCAACCACATGGTGTATTAATTAAGAAACAATGCCCTCCTTCACAGAGAAACAGAAACACAGAGAGGAAAAAATGAAGGGACACATAAGTGGAGACACAAAGGGGTGGGGTTTTAAAGTATCAAAGCACATCCCTGCTCCACACTGAAATAATTTTATCTTAGTTGGGTGATACAACAGCAGGGTATGGACTTATAAATCCACCAGTGGTCATTTTAGGTAAAATGTGGGGGGAAAATGGTATGTACTCTCAGGGATGAAGGAGTTAGAAAATATTGGGTTTTTTTATCATTTAGCTGCTATTTAACCTTCCATCAGATGTTTTAGTGATTTCCATTGTACTCTACAGAATTCTGCTAACTGTGCAAGTTTTTTGACAAAGGGATGGATTTAAAATACATTATGGGATAAGAAAATAGTTTATATTACTAAAAACAAAGAAAACCAACTGAACTTCTCAAAAAGCATTAATGGAAAAGCAAGAAGTAAAAATAGTTTGCATCCAGATATGTGTCTTGTGTTTGCTGCGTATCAGAATCTGAATTTATTCATAAATCCCTCATCAAATACATCTATAACACCATTTGCTCTAATGTATTTCTCTTTCCTCTGCTCCTCTCCCTCATTCCCCACACACACTTTACTTAGGTAAAGTATCCATTTTCTAAAGTTCGGTAAAACCTTGACAAATACTTTTACACACACCACCATCATAAAGTTGCCTCCTGCACCATTTGGGTATAAGAATTGATGCAGACATGGAGGCCCTGTAGAATATCCAGGAAGTTAATTTTGGAGCATTTCCATGAGCCATTCTGGAAAGATTCATTTCTGGCCAAATCAAATTAGAGCCTCCAGAGCTAAAAGAGTTTGTACTTATATGAGACTCATCTTGTCCAAGCTGTCCCTAGGTGTCTATTATCAGTCTTTTATTTCCTCATTTCAAAACAGATCAGAGAGGCACAGGAGACCATCACCTGGGCCTGCAAGTGTACTTTTAAGATTCAGACACTAGAGGTCTCTCTAAGGATTTACAGAATGACAGCCGAATGCTCCGTAATTAAGAAATCTCTCGGTTCCACATTAACTCACCTCATTGAGTGCCAGGAGTGCCTGTGCGTAATATTAGGCTCACGGCTACATCAGCACAATGAGTCATTATCGGTATTGTGCAGAATCTGAGAAGGTGATGATGAGGAGATGCACTTAATTTGGATCAGGTGTGTTAAAGCAGCTTTAAAACAAAGGATGGGCCTCGAGGACAAGTTGAAGAACCCTCCTCCATAGTTGAAAACATTGTGTAACAGCCCAGATTAGACCTTATATATAAAAAATAATAAAAATCTAAAGATGCTGTGTCAATCCTGGAACAGCAATCTTTGGATAGACAACACTAAGATAAATCTGTACTGGAATAATGAAAAAGAAGAAAGTTTGGTGAAGTTTAGGAGAAGCTTGTGATCCAAAACACACCACATGCCCACATATTTTCTGTAAAGCAAAGTGGATGCAGTTAGATGGCAACAGATGCTTGGATTCCAAAAGCTCTGGGTCATGGGTGTTTATTGATGACCTGGCAACTGATCCAAAAATATAGGGCTCTATAATCTGCTCAGATTCAGATTGGATTAACAAAAACCCATAAAATATTGTAAAGCCAAAAGAGTTAGCCACTGGATAACAACCTGATTGACCATGAATTTCAGACAGAGGATGGGCAGAGAGACAAATTACCAAGCAACAAGCAAAATCTGTCAATAGAAACCCAGTGTTTGGTGATATTTATGGGTTCCAGGTATCAGGCAATCACATTACCCCACATATGCACATACAGCTGAGAGATCTTTACAAGCATCATGCAAAAAGAAATCCAAAAAAGCTTACAATTTAGATATCAGCTTATCATAACTTTTGTCAGAAATGCTGAATGGTGCAATAAAAGAGGTCTGACAGTCAGTTGTTTTTGCTGCTTTATTGAGTGTGATTGAGCTCTGGCCAAACGTCTGGAGCCAAACGTAAGCCCAGACTATTATTAAGTATGTGTGTAACACATATCTTGAGCTTGTCAAACAAAACCACCCAATCCTGGGAAATGCGGGTGACAACCGTCCCTGTAACACAGCTGTGGCGACACTGTTGTCACATCATGTCTTCAATTATATAGAGATGGTTGCGGGCTTGTCAGATTTGTCAAAAGATTAAAAACCTTCTTTGATATTTGGAATTTATCTGTCTTCATAGAAAGAGAAAGATGCTCCTTCAGCATGACTTATGTTGTATAAACATGCGATAGATTTCATAGGCACGTCACTTCTAGTCTGTATGCATAACTCCTTTCTTATTGCTTAAAATATTTTTAAAACCTCACTATCCTGAATCCTGTTTTACTTTATCTTCTTTCTAAACTATAGAAACTTTTCTTAGAGGCTGAACTGAGTGCCCACATTTCTCACCCGCTTTCACCTAAACAGGAACTTTAAAGTATAGCCTTTAACTTGTGTGAGTCGGGTGTGTGTTTGCTTCATAGTTTATGCACGTGTGTGATTTTCTACGTTATATTTGTTCCAAAGTATCAATTTGGTAAGAAGGGCTTGACTTGGTGGCCAGTAATAAACTTCTATTCCAGTGCCTGTGCAGTGGCCGTCACCACAGGCAACTATGTGGCTGGCCGCCCATGCCACCACATGGACAACCTTACATTTGACTAGTGGGAGTCACCCTGGGTCTATTACAACTCTCTGACACAGACCCACAACGAGGTCCACTCTGTTGTCAGCTTTCAAAGTGAAATTCATATTCAACAGCAATTATTTGATTGCTTAGTAAGGTTAAAACAATGTTCCAATAAAAGTGGTATGAACAATCTTATGGTTAATGGACTTGTACTTATATAGTAGTTTTTCCATTCATACAACAACTCAAAGTACTTTATACTACGTGTTATAGGCACCCATTTACACACCATGATAGGCACATCAGTCAGAGGGGGGGTAGTGTCTTGCCCAACTAAAAGGAAACCTGGAATCAATCCACCAACCTTCCGGTTGGAAGATCACTACTTATCCTCCTGAGCTACAACCACCCATGTAATTATGTATAATTAGAAAAAAAATCATGTCTGCATCACATGTTGTGACATGAGGTTGGACTCGCAACCCAAATGAGTCGAGTGAGTTTTTATGTCTCGTCAAGATTTTTTTTTTCTCAGATTAGCTAAAAAGTTTGGAGGTTCTAAACCTGAGCATGTGATTTTCATATCTAAACCTAATTAAAGTAACAGAAATGAATCTAATTTTAAATATATAAACACTGTTCTACTTTAAAAAGTACAGAAATGTATGGGAGGTGCATGCAACCTGGTATTACATATGGAATGAACATTGCATTATTTTATGTTACCATGGAAATTCTGCAAAGAGAGGTCAATTCAAAGTCAATTTAAGTCATGATCCTGCTACCTTGTACTTTATCATATTATTAGCTTTATTTTTATTCACAGATAAGGCAAGAAAAGCAAGAGGGGTCTGGCTGCAGAGCTCCACTGTGTGGACAGTTCTAGTATAGGCTCCACTCTCAGACCACCATAAGGAAGGAAGAAACAAACTTCCCTGCACTCACCCCTCCCTCACACAATGCCACGTGGGAGGCATGTAGATAAAGATTTGCCAGCACAAGCAGAGAAAGAGGAAGATGAAGATGACGTTTTTACTTCCTGCCCAATGGTGCAGGTGGCCTGAGAGTGAAGCCTGCCCTGAAACTGTCCTTACAATGGAGTTCCCAGCCTTACTGTATGGAGAAAAAACGTCTTGATCAGGTTTATAAAAATGAAAAATACCGTGTTAAGGCAGCTGCACCCTACCTGAAAAATAAAATGAAATTCTTTTTTTCGTGCTGACTGACACAGACTGACACTTTTGTATGGAGCAGGAATCATCATCCTGGTAATACAATAAGCAGCTCATCCAACACAACTACTGCTTAGCTGGACACGTGGTCCAACGGCAAAACAAAGACTTGGTGACCTTCCTCAGGTAACCAGGGTCAGAAAAGAATACTACTTAATTAACATGCTTAATTACTTCAGCTGCAGATACAGAAAAAAAACACTCTTTTTTTTCTTTGAGGGACATGTTTCAATAACATCTGGAATTACCAAAGCTTGTTTTACTGAAAAAACAAATAAAGACTAAAGAATAGAGTTTATTATGCACAGTTTGTGCTTTTGTGTCTGGCTGCTATTAAGCCATAATCTGATTACACAGCAAACATATATTAATATTATATATGTATATTAATATTATATATAATTACAGAGACTATACGCTTATCGCTACAATTGTATACTTGCATATGTGTCCAGGATTTTAGTTTGCAGTTTCTTACTAAAAGACATACAGTAAATTAAAAAATGAAATTACCATCAAACTTGACATATGTACCAATTATAGAGAAATCTGGGAGTGTTTTCTTATTGTCAACAAATTAGAAGAAAAGAATGACACATTGACATGATCTTACATACAAGTACTATCTGTGTAGATAATTCCAGATGTGGCTCACTCTCATGTTGCCCGAATAGCCAAATGAAAACACATCAATGAAAGACACTGTTGTGCTGTGTGACACATTCATTTGTTACAATAAGCATGGGAACTCCAGAGGTCAAACTTAAATACACATCCGGCAGCTGTAAATGCTCAAAGGCACATGAAAAGACTGAACGTTTTCTCCATCAGATACAGTAATAACTGCTGTTTAAATTATGCATGAGAAAAACTATAGCTTTTGTTCTCCTTTTTTCCTCATTTAGAAATCAGTATTTCATTTTATCGAGTTGTAGGTGATTCCAATGACCAGTGCAGTTAATTAGAAGAATAAAAATTTAATTAAGCATTGAATAATGAGGGATTTGTGTTTGATTATGGGAGTGTTAGAGAGGAACAGAAAGAATAATGACCAAATTTTACTTAATTAGTTCGTTGAATGTTTCAGAGCTCTTGATGAGGTTTGAAAGCAGTTATCACATCGTTATATTTCCCTCTTCATTTTCACTGAACTGAGACATTCAGCAGAAATCTCAGATAATAACAGCTATAATTCTGGTATTTCTATTAAAAAAAACTCCATAGTTTACAGGAAAAAAATTTAATGTACTGGGGAAAATCTTTCTGAATCATAGTAAAAGCAAAGCTGTCTTTGGAAACAATGATACTCCTATTGAAAGCAATGATTCCACATGTGGAAATGAGCTCTTGCTCTCCTTTAAATGATTCCAGACATTCTGCTTACCCTATTGAACTGATGTGGCTGCACAGATAGCAAGCATGCATATGCATTCATTTGCACAAAGACACATACATACACACTACTCCTTCCTCTGTTCACTACACATCTTACGTATTTATGGCACTTCTGGCCCGCTGCTCCACATGCTTTTGTTGCAGCATCGCTTGTCAGTGACCTGTTATGGCATTAGGCATAGGGGACCAACAGGCAGTTAAGCAGAGAATGTAAAGCCAGCTGTTCTGTCACCTCTTTGGTTGAGTCTTATTCAAAGTTTAAGTACCTATACTGGAAAAGGCAATAGATCAATGTCACTCAAAAATGTTTATAATGGTCTTTTATGTTTTCCACCCAACAGCTTCCTTCCCTTAAAGTTAGAATTTGGCACTTGTTGATACCTAGATGTCAGACTGATACCAGAGACTTGAATGATGCCAAGGTGTAAATAAAGACAACAGCTTAGATGGGTTTTAGCCTGTCATTGAATTAATATAAGCAACTTGAATGGGGTTGCTTGTGATAAAATATTGGAGATTTACACAATCATAGACAATTATTTTGTTTTGGTAAACTACTGTTCCCATCTGCTCCACTCATGTCAGCAGCTGTTTTTTTCATGAAAGGCCTATGAGAAATTTCTGTTCAAAGCAGAACAAAGTGACTGGATGGGACAGACGGTGGAGACGTAACGGTTAAAAAACCCAGATGTTTCCCTTGGAACTCACGTAGAGAGGTTTTTAAACTCTACAACACTCCAAGGGAATCTTGAAGGAGTAAGCAGAAGGTGAAGTTCAATATTCTGGTTACTATATGAGGTAAAAGAACCAATGTTGTGCCATAAAAAGCACATCTTTCATGAAAAGAATGTTATGTTGTGGAAATGTGAGCTAATGGCAGTTGCGTGTGAATGGCAAGTGAACATACAGATAATTACCACAGGATCCTGTTCAAACACATGCTTTTCTGTACAACTAATAGCAATACAATTACTTTGAGTTATGGTAGGAGTGAGTTTCATGACTGTAATTCTGTTTTAGTTAAAGATAGCAAGAGTTGCATATTGTGGAAAAACTCTTACACTTTGTCAGGCATTTTAAGTGTATAGTTAGAGGACTGAGCCGGATGTCGGTCCTGCATTGTATCTATTATAGTTAACAGCTGAATGCAAAATTGTATTATTGTTCAATTAGAAAAAGACTAAACAAATTTTAAAGGGTTGCAAGGAGAAATCCTCTCCACATCTTTTTTAAATTAAATCTAAACAAACCACAGGACTTAAGGAATAGGAGCCTTTGGACAGATCAGACCAAACTGGAGGTGTTTGGCCATCCTGCACACAATATATTTAAAAAAAACAAACAAAAAACAAGATTACCACACAAACACCCCATAGGACCACCAACTATTAAGCACAGTAGTGGAGGGGTGATGGTTTGGGTTGGATTTCCAGCCACCGTACCAAAGCACCTTGCATTTTTCTATACAGCCTACCTAACTATTCAAGTATGAGACCAAATATTTAAAAGATAATAACTCTGTTAACACAATCATTTTTAACATAATTTGCAAGATGACAAGCCCACCATGCAAGAAACCTGGTTGTTGCAATAGTCTAGTAAAAAAACTAATCCTGACTGCTACCTGTTTCAAATACAATAGCAGGATCATAACAGCTGTGCACAACAACTTTAATAAGGTCAAAATTTCTCTATAAGAAGTGGTAGAATCTGCTAGCATTATATATAAAACAATTTTTATTAAATCATTGTGCTTGTTCTTATCTTGTTAAATCTCAGTGCTGCATTCAACATTGTTCACAACATTGTGCTACAGAGGCTCAAACATGATATTGGGATTAAAGGAACCACACTCAGCTTGTTTAAGTCATATCTAACAGATTTCAGTTTGTAAATGTAAATGACAAGTCTTCCTCACACACCAGAGTAAGTCATGGAGGTAGTGTCATGTACTTGTGATGGCTAACTTTTAAAAAATCTAATAAAAAGGACAGTTCTCTCACCCACTAAAGGGGGCAGAGTTAAAACCACAATGCATGCAAGGTAAAAGCTGCACAACACAAAAGCAATCAGATAAAAATGTTTGTTTAAAAACAAATAGAACATGCACAAAAGCATCATAAATCTGACTGTCACACTTTGATCAATGCGTTCATGTTATACATGCTTCCTTTAGGTAATATCTTTAGATAACATGGTATAAACTTTCATTGCTATGCAGATGGTACTCAGATTTACTCATCCATTAAGCCTGATGAAACCAATAAGTTTGTTAGATTGCAAAGATGTCTTCAAGACATAAAGAACTGGATGACTCTGAATATTCTCCTTTTACATTTAGACAAGACTGAAAGGCATTGTCTTTGAACCTGAAAACTAAATATAAGCTATGTAATTATTCTGGATGGCATTAATTTGGCTTTTGGTACTACAGTGAAGAACCTTGAAGTTATTCTTGACCAGGATTCATCCTTTGCTTCACGTTTAAAACAGGATTCTAGAACAACAACTTTGCAGTATTTTGTAGGTGGAAGAGTGAAGCAGAAAGATTAGTCCATGCTCTTGTTACTTCAAGTTTGGATTAATGCAATACCTTATTGAAGGGGTGTCCCAAATGTGCCTTGGAAAGTTTGATCCCAGCTGATCTCAAATGTTGCAGCTAGGGTTGTAATGACAACTAGATAAGGAGATCACATTTCGGTATAGTTTTAGCCTCACTTCAGTCGCTCCCTGTTAAATTTAAGATTGTTCCATATATTCCAAACAGAGCACTTTACTCTCAGACTGCAAGTTTACTTGTGATTCTCAGTCTTTAGGAGAATGATGGGAGAAAGAGCCTTCAGCTATCAGACCCCTCTCTTATAGAACCGGGTCCCAGTGTGGGTTCAGGAGTCGGACACCTTTATGATCAAGCTTAAGATCTTATTTTTGATAAATGTCATGGTTAGGGGTGGTCTAGACATATGTTAGTTTTTCAGCCATGGGCTTGACTGCTGAAGGACATCCCATGATGTGCTCAGCACTTCCTTTTCCTTCTTCTGCTGAAATAAAGTACTTCAATTTATGTAGAGACTTGACATTATTGGCATAATTAACATAGTTCTTTTTCTGCAGGTCTTCCTGAAAATAAGTTGTAGTGCATGTCTTTCCTGTGTTCCCCAACTGGTGAGGCAAAAGGTTGCCCTCCCAGGTATTAGTATAGTCCCATGTTAGTATTTCACTTATACCATTATATTAGGATTTGGAGTAGCACAGTTTTTATATACTTGCTCAGTTTGAATGGAAAAGATAATTACCACACTTCCTATCTGCAGAAACGTTCACTTTCAGTTGGCTTGTTGAAGAAAGTTGTGGAGGGACGCATAGGCACCACAGATTACAGGCAATGTGGAAACAATGCTACATCAAGCTGGTGGTTACTGTAACCCACAACCAATGTGTTGGAAATCACCCAATCCATACAGTGTGGGAGGTGAACATGGAAAACAGGGCACTACTGTTGCTACTGTGTTTACCTTTTTCACTATAATGTCTGCTTAGATACAATTAAAAATTGAGATGGATGAAATAAAAACCCTTGTATGCAAAGATGGAGCAGTTAAATGTGGACTAGTTAGCAGTAAAAAAAAAAGGTGAATGGAAAACTATACAACATTCATATTCCTAGGATTGTGGGTGACGAGTGCATTAGATTGCACTCTACCTTTATTTAATCTCTCTGTAGCTTTGACCACAAATGTGGTACCAATAATCTTTAGTGCACAAAGATGCACAAAGACACAAAGATATGCCATGATCTCAGTTCTTGCTATTTTGATCTGATCTCTGATCAGTAATACAGAGGCTAGGTCCAAGAACATCAACTTTCTTTTCTTTTTTAAAATAATGTATTTATTTTATTTGTTTTTAATGTGTCCTTGGAGATGTCATTGTAATAGAAATAAGGTCACAGTTCTGGCTGAGATGTATTAAAAAAGATTATTTAGGAAGAAATCTGATTACATTACTAGTTAAGTTGTATGCAAAGGATAAGGGGATATAAAGTTAGGCAGCTTGTATTGAGTTTCTTTCTTGCTTGATTAAGAGTCTACATTATCAGATGGCTTCCTTAATATTTTTTATGTTAATTTAGAAGAAAAGCTTTTTATTTTCTTTATAGCAAACTTTACTCGGATTTAATCATTAATTAAAAAATCATGGCTATCTATTTATGACTAAAGGACAGAAAGTCAAAGCTTAGCTGGAGTTTAAGATATGGATTTAGTTTCTACAGCTTTTGTTCCCAGAAAGTGTCCAAACAGCTTCAAGTATCACAAAAATAAATAAATAAATATATGTAGCTAATACCAAAATACTATTCAGTGCAGATGTGTTCACTGTCTAGTTGTATTTTTGTGGATCTGTTATCTTAACAATGTGATGGCTGGTTGGAAAAGGAGTTTCTCCAGTGATTTCTTTTATGACTGGAAACTCTGAAAGCATACTCTCTCATTGAGATGTCAGAGGGAATATACCTGTTGCAATAAAACGTTACTCAGCAGGTGTTTGTTCACTGACTGTGAGCAAAGAACTTTAACTGAGACATGACTGAAGTCCCTCTGTGACCCGAGTACCTGGGTAGCTCTCAGCAAAGCAGAAAAGAGATTTTTATATGTTTATCTTCAGTAAAATGGAGTGTTTTGCGAGTGCTAGTGCTGTGAGGGTCCATTTTTGGTTTTTGACGGATGGAATCTCTAAGTGTATGTGACAGGTTTAATTTGCACATCTGTGACGAACAATACATCCTGAGTGATGCATAGAGGTTTCAGAGCAACATGTGGCATCATCCAGATGTTGTCCTTCTTAGGGAAAGCTTTGTTCACTTCATCAAGACAATGTTGAATCATATTTAGCTCTATAGTATGATTGTAGTGAATAAGTTTAGGTGCTATCACGGCCTGCCTGCAGTCCAAACCAGACCAAGCATGGTTTATAAGACATATTCATGTTTATCCGGAAAGTGTTTGAGTTATTTTAGGCAAGGTGGGGATGTTTTTAATGTATAAGATCTTCATTTACTTTTCATAAATAAAACATGAACTTGGACATCTTAAAAAATGCAACAGGTGTTCCCTTTACTGAGAATCTAAAGTTTTCAAATAGACATTGGGTTTGCAGAGATAAACTATTTTCAGATATGCAAATTTGAAGGAAAGGCTTTAAAAAGGCAACGAGCTCAAAGGGATGAGCCTATTCACAACTTCAGAGTTGTGGATCAATGTTACGCTACTACAGTTGGTTGCTAAGGACATATTTTCTTCACAGTTTGTAAGAACTTACAGTGTTAAAAACAGAAAGGATGGAACACGACATAACCATGGGCTAATTTTTGTGAAGTGAGCCACTTAAAACAAAATGTGGGTAATTTATGGAACAAATACATTACTCTTAGTTAACTTTCATTTACACAACTGAAACTCTGTTTGTATTTACATTTGCACATCATCCAAATGATTTTAGAAACATATTCTTTGTATCCTTTAATCGTGTCTTTTTATTTTGCATGTGTACTTTTAGATGCTTTTCAGAAGTATTTTGAGACCATGCAATAATTTCCACTTACAGAATTTTGTTTGTTTAATCTTGAGATGTTTAAGGGCCTGAAATCAGCCTTAAAAATGCAGTATAAGGCTTTTGAACTGGTCTCAGTTCTACAGTGATTCAATTTTTATAACTATACTGTTCAGATAGATGATGAAATCATCTAATCCTTTTCAATAAGAAAATTGTTAAACTGTTAGCCCATAAGGAATTTCACAGAGTGGCTTACCCCTCCTCAGAGGTAATTCTAGAAGTTTCTGCATCTTTTCTTTGAACCAAACTAACCTTTGATACAGCGTTCAAACTTTCTTGGAGACAAAATTAGGTAGTTATCTGGCTCAGTGTAGAAAATAAGCACAAATGTGGCTTGGGAATGTTAGACATTTTTTAGCATTCACATGTGATGACAAACTGATTTTGTGATGATCTTTAAACAGTGTCCCATTTCTAGACTGCGTCTCATGAGAATGTTGATCTTCATCCACACCCATTAAAACACATAAGACAAAAGACATCCTATTCACTTGAAACAACTGCTATTGTACAAATGTCAGAAAGAAACTGAATACTCCAAATAAAAGTTTGAATGCAACACATCAAAGATGAGGCGTGGATTTATGTTTGACTGCAACAATGAATGACTAATGAAGAACATTCATGTTATATTCCGTTTAATTCAGCTTTGTTTGTATACTGCCACTTCACAACAATGTCATCTCAGGGCACTTCATAGACACATCAAAAGATGCAACATTTCATATGAATATGCATCTTCCAAAGTGCTCTTAATCCTATAAGGAGCCATCTATGTGTATCTGCCAAGTCTTTTGGGGTTTTTTTGTCTTGTTTGTGTCTTTATGTCTCTTTTACTATTATTTACCCTTCTCATTTCTTTCACATTATCACCCAGAGGTGAGTAGTGCTCCATAAACTGAGCTCTTAGACAGCCTTATTCTTTATTCTTGCCAAGTGTAATAACAAGATGCAATATAGGAGTACGTTTTGTCTTAGCAAGGTTTGCCAGCTTCCACAATCAGCAGCAGTCAGTCCTCTTTCACTATCAGTTTTACTATTGACAGCTGGAGACGAGGCTCGGGGAGACTTTTCCCTGTGAAATACGAGATGCTTGAGGCATGTTTAGATTATCACAGACTTCTCCACTTAACTCACCACAATACTCAGCTCTCTGCTGAGAGGAAAGGCATTCATCACAAGTTGACAGGAAACATAGAAAAAGGATTGGCCCTCCTCCTCTGTGTCACTAATCGGGTACACTTACAGGTTTAGTACTGTGATATCTGGTCATGGCTTTAGTAATAACAGACTTTTCTCAGTACTTCTTTCCAATATGTATCTCTTTTCTCCTGTACTAAATTCTGGGCACATACAGAAGATTATGTTGGAAGTTTATCCAAGTAAATTCTTGCTTGTGTTTGTGACTGTTGTGCTCATACATTGGCTCAGAAGGAAAGATCTCTGTTTTCTGATCTTAACATGTCATCTGATACTACCAGAACTTTCTCTTGTTCTAGCCCAATTGCCAGTATAAAACGTGTTACATTAGAAGAACCTGATGTATCCAAGCCAACTATGTGGGATTTGTTTGTCTAATAAATGGGACAAAAAATAGGCATTGTGTGGGATTGTCCTTAGGTTTCATATTGGCCAACAGTTTTTTCATAATGGTTATAGGTCTCAAATAATTATGGGCAAAATTATTGGGTGTTTTGTTTAATCTAATCTAATCTAATTGTTAGAGTCAACTAGTAGTAAGAAGGCTCTTTTTAAAGATGATTTTAAACTGTGCAACACAAATAGGGCCCCTTTGGATTGAACAATTTATTAGCTCTTGTTGTTCTGTATCAAACATACAAGAGGATTTAATTCCATATATGGAACTTGAGGGACAATCCAACAGGTGGTTAATTTTGCAGCCGTGTACCGGTATTACCTGTGTTTGACATATAAATATGGCTAGATGTTTTCCAGCAAAAAGAGCTTGTCAATACAAAAGGCTTTTAAATGCTGTATTATATACTCAATAAAAGCTTGTCCCTAACCTAACCAAGTGTAAAACTACATGGTTAGGTTAACCTGAACCTTATCAAACAAGTTAAGAGCAAAAGTACAGACAGAAATGAGAAACAGAAAAAAGTCACCAAGCTCAACATAATTGCATTTAACCAGCTTTTTTAATCCACCACCCCCCCTTTAAATCTAGAAGTGTTTACTTGTTTGGCTGCTGCACCACAAAACTCCACTAATAAACAAATTAAGTTGTTAGAGCGTTCTCTTCATCGTTTCTGGAAGTACATTCCATTGACTGTATTTCTTATGCAATCCAGACCCTCAAAAATGACTTAATATGCACAAATATTTGTGCACACGCATGCATGCATGTCGGAAGAACTTTTGTGACCCCATTAGTTTATTTTAGGCTCCACCAAATAGCAGACAGTTGTGGTTCAAAGAAAGCTTTACGTTGGTTGATATAGTGATACTAATGACTGTTCCATCATCATCAAAGACACAATAACTTTTATTCCAAGAGGAAAATTCTACAAATCAGATACCTTTATGCCTGCACTGAAAGAGTCTTCATTGTGGAGCTCTGCAGTCAGACTATATTGTTGGTATTTGCATGAAAATAACAGGTATGGTAGGTACAGTACCACTCATGCTTTATATTGGGTATAATTAAATACCCCTATATTATGGAAAAGCTTGAATTTTCTATTATTTTTTGGGCTGCAGTATTATTGATTGACACAATGTTGGTATTATTAATCCCATGTACCGTATATAGTTTGCTTCCAATTATCTCCTTTCTACACTAGTGTGTGATGACTTTACTGTTTAAAAATAGTAATAAAAAAACTGGAAAGTGAAACCTTCCCATATCCCTAAAAAACCATTACTAGGTGAAGCTATCTGGATACCACGTGCTCCTATAATAAGCATGCAGAGACGAACGTACATTCCACTCAGTGGTTATGTGGTCTACAGTGTCTAGTATGCATCCCTCTCCATCCCCCACTCAGCCACACACTGCTTTTTAGCTGGATAATTAATAGTAATGGAGAGATCTTGTGCACATGTGTACTTGTGATGTGGTAGAAGTAGTCTGAGAGCAGAACAGCTGCTCTTCTTTCTGCAGATTTTATTTTTCATATTCATGAAGGACACCATCATTAAAAAGGGGGAAATGGCTTTGAAGGCTTTCTTTTACGCAGGTGAAATAACTTTGAACACTCACTGACCTTTTGCATGCTACATGGTCGCTGGATGTTATGTTGCAGAAAGAAATGCAAAGACAAAATGTTCACAGGAGGTATGTTGCTGAGTCTCATGAGAAAAGGTTGCTTAGTAATGGGAAGTTTCCAGATTATTGTGTTCAGGACTCCAGACTGAAATGCCTCAATAGAGCCACCAGACTTAGTTCTGCCAGAAACTAACAAGTTAGTACAATTAATGGCAAGTTAATGCTGACTTGTGTTGTTTCACTCAGATATGGTGTTTCAGCATTTCTGGAATGTCAACAAACCTAACTATAACCATAGCTGTAACATTTAGGGATATGCAACTTTTACAGTTGTAAAAGTTTACAGAAAATACAGAAAGTTAATGCTGCACTATTAGCACGGATGTCACGTGAGTGGAATGGTAATTCCTTCATCTCATATGAATGCCAACTTCACTGGTGGATATAAATTAAAAACATCTCCATGTTGCTATAATATGTCATGTGTTAGGTCCTGTTACAGTATAATGAAAGGGTTTTATTACAAGTTGCCTTTGAACCAAAACTTTTTAATGATTAATTCATGGTTCACTTCTTACATAAGTCAATTCAATTTCAATTCAATTTTATTTATATAGCCCAGTATCACAAAAAAGTTGTCTCAAAGGGCTTCACACAGTTAACCACACAACAGCAGACATAACACGAAAAAAATACAAAATTAATACCAACCGTAAACTAATCAGACCCAGGACATCCATAACAAGGTGAATAACTTGTAACATGACAATTAACTGCAAAAAATCTGCAAAAAATCCTAAAGAAATACTTCATTACTGAACAGTTGTACACGTGTATTCAAAAATCTAGAGAAGATCAAATTGTCTAAACTGTATTCAGTCTCTGTATATGATCAGTGCTTATGTATACTTGGGGATCGTACAGTGGGTTGTCTACAATACAATGGAGTGACTGATGTGTATGTAAGAAAGATGTGGCACTTAAATCAACATAATGTAAATACAATGTAGCTTTCATGCATCATTTTACAATGCTTATAGTTTAAATTCTAGTGCTGTTGTTTTTATAGGCATGCTTTCGTTGCCCCCTTGAAATAGCCAGTAGTGAGGCGTCTTCTTTCTTTGTCTTTACTGTGAACTTGCTGGTTTAAAACATGGGCACATCCAACAATATGCCCTCTATGAAACAAACTGTAAGTTTCTAATTTCTAGTAAATTCTGATTACGTTTTTTTTTTTTTTTAAGATATATAAGAATAAAAGTAAGACATTTTCACATGAAGCTGGTCTTGGTTACAGCCTGGCAACTGCACCACACCACTTCTCATTTGTTTCACAATAAAATACTATTGCAATATAAATGTACAAGTAAGTAGGTCAGCAACAACATGCTTTTCTTATTGTTAACTGGAGTAATTAAATAATCTGCAGCAGTTGCATAAATACAGAAACCATGCAGTCTGTTCATTTATTTTACATATAAAAAATATCATTCTCTTTTGGAAACAATAGGGATAGTAGGATTTAGACTTTTTTATTTAATGGAGACAGAGTGGACTGAATTGGGCAATGATATGTCAATATCAATTGTAGTATTGTAAAATACACACAGGGTTCAAGTCTTTTAGTTACATTCTAGTTTCAGCCACAGCGTCACATAACACCTACAATTCCTCACCATAAGCCTTATGAAGTGTGTTCAAATTCTCACCTCTAATATTAACTCAGTGGCTGCCAAAGACATCTGCTTTAACCATAGCTAGCAATAAAAAAATGTGAAAGTACTGCAAAAGAAACTCAAAATCAGTTTAAAAATAGTTTACTTATACACCTCTGACTGAATGTTTAAGATATTTACAGTCATTTTTCTATATTTTGATTTCATGAGAACAACTTTACATAAAAGAGAGGAACCAGCCCCACATAAAATGATATCAAGTCCAAATCACAACATCGTAGGCCTACAGTAATTACAGATCAGAGCACAATTTGCATTTCAGAGAATTCTAATCTTGAACTCAAGTGACACTAAATCCTTAGCTTGCCAGTTTGCTGTTTCTGTACAGTAGCGAGAAGAGTCTTAGTCTGAAACCTAAAAAGCACTCTGATTAAAAGCTATTTCCTAAAAAAAAAAAAAAGAAAAGAAAAAAACAACAAAGTCAATGGGCAATGTTCTGAAGACATTTTTGTTTTTGTAGCTGCTGTGGTCTGAACCGTGCATAGGAGAGAGACTTATTATAGAATAATTATACAATGTCATCTTGGCACAAATTTTCAGTAAATGCATCGGCTGTAATCATATACTTCCAACTACAAAGAGGGCAACTCCAAAGCCATGAAAATTGTAGACTGTCTCAGGAACAAGAAGCTGGACGTCTGTCAGCACATGTTGCCTTCTGACCTAGTCAGGCGGCTTGAGAAGAAAAACTAAGGACTTTAGTTTTGGTTATTTACATTTCCTCTCTGCCAGCGCACAGACTGAAATTAAACCAAACATTTTGGGCTGCCTTCCCAGGAAGCGATGTGAACAAGAAGTTCTGACATACTCCATCAAACAACTTGAAACAGAATGAGACAAAGCAAAACAGTCAGTCGTCTGCCAGAAACCAACAGCTAGGCTGTTTTCTACTGCTGAGCAAGCAGAATGACATTCGAACGGATCATAGAGAAATACTGCAAGCGTTTCAAAGCTACAAAGCTCATTTTATCCCACTTTAAACATTTTTAAATGTGACCCTCTGTTCACATTTTGATGTTGTGTTAAAACAAAGCCAAATTTTGGTAGTTTAGCATTAACAAATACACATTGGAAAAGTGTTTGATATTATTAATTTGTTTATTATTACTGTGTGTAAAACCAGAAGATCCTAAATATGAATTTGGTGGTGTCATATACAGTATATCCCCCTGGAAACCATATTGTATATACAGCTACTTGAATAACAGTTATTACATTTTTAGAAATGTTTTTCAGTAAATCCCATATAGATTGTAATAAAACTGTGATCCAACTAGCATTGTATAAAAATAGATTTATTGATACACCATCTTTTCTTTTGGTCAGTCATTTTATTTGTCCAGATTAATATGTATGCAGTGTGATAAATGTTTGAGAATCACTATTCAGACAACAGAAATCAGCCTTTGCCATTGTTAGAGCATCAGAATCTACCAGCACATAAGAAAAAAAACAACTTGACAAAGCAACAAAGTAAAGCCATAACTATTTGTAAGCAAGTAATTTATACCTATAACTCTAAAGAGCATGTAAAATCTATAAATTAAAAGTAAAGTTTAAAAGAAAAAGAAGTAGAGGGGAAAAGGGGAGGGGGGGTTTGGTAGACACTTATGTATTTCCACCTCAACATCATTAATCCTGTACATGTGGACTTTTCCTTCTTTTGAACAAATACATGCTCCTTTCTGGATGATTTCATAAATATATTATGTTGAATCAGCATGATAGACAAAGTTAGTATTTGATTTGCTAAAAATAAACACATCGCTTAATAACTGTGTTAATGAGTCTGCTGATTTGCACCATTGTCCTTAATTACAACAAAAGTCCTGGCGTGGCTGCCGACAACAGCTGTCATCTGTACCACCATTAGTCTTAATCAGCTATAAAACTGGAAGTTGCCAACTTGTTTTTCCAATTAGACGGGAATGCTGCAAAGAAATGAAAGACATCCCTGCTGTAGTGTAACAATTACCACTAAAATTCTTAAGTGCTTTTGAGTCCAAACACAATAGCCCACAGAAAAAAAAACTGTACATACATAAATGTTTAGAAAGCTGCAGGTAAAATAATTAAAGTGTGTGAAGTTTTACTAAATGAGACCAATTTATTCTGCTCAGAATGGATACATGTCTACCAACTTTTGATTGTATTGTATTTCCCTAACTTAGAGATTTGGGTTATTTTCCTCTAATGCCTGTAGAGGATCAAAACCCTGTTTGATAACTCCAGTATTTAGCTCAGAACAATCCAAATATCTCCTGCTCACTGCTCTGATTTCTATCTTATAAACAGGTTGATACTGACAAACACTCTGTCATGTGGTCTAACTTTGTATACAGGGGCTGCCATCGCCCTGCTAAACCCATCTATCTTTGTGACCAATGAATATCAAAATAAAGGGAGAGCTTTATGGCTACCACCTGTGCTTGTATCCTTTGTTCCATCTCTCAACATTAATTATCAGGCCTCAGACGTGTGCTGTCAAAAGGGAACTCCCAGAGTCTGGAAAGCATTTCATCTTGGTCAGTGACGCTTTTTTATTAGCCGGTCGTTGGCCCACATAGGGGTTATTTAACTTTCCACTTTCTTTCAGGAAATGTCTAGCAACAACTCCACCCCAATTTTTAATTTGTGCATATTGTGTTGCATTTAGTTGAATGCATCTTATGAGAGAATATTGTTTGTGTTTTCTGCTACTACTGCTCTGCATGGAGATTTTCCTTCATGTTAATGAATTATTGTACATCATGTGTAATAGGTCATACAGTACCAGTCATGTATAGGCACATCTTCTCATTTAGAAAGGGTAATTGTGTTCAAACTTTTGACTGATACTATATTTCCCTTTAACTTTATGTTGGAATATTGACACTTTCATTGGGATGCAGTGATGCTCCAGCTGATGCTCCACCGTTGCAAAGTGGGGGCGGGACATATGACAACTTTCCCAACCGGTGATTTGATGAACAGAGGATTTTCCAGTGTCAATATCTCGCAGTCGGTCGGTCGGTTCGGGTTCAGCGTTTTGTCCGGCCTCCTCACGGTGCGCGCAACTCTCAGGGAGCGAAGTAACGTGCGCTTTTGCACGAAAGCCCTTTACCATCAGTGTGAGAGCTGGGCTTAAGGGGGAGCCAATCTGAAGGACCCTGACTGGCTGACAGAGGCATCCTGATGCTTTTACACATGGCGCTGTAGTATTTGCACAATTTCTGTGGATTTTGCCAGTGACGGATTTTTTTTTTTTAAAGTCGCCCGTTTTTTGTGCAACTGCGGGCGCTCACAATGGAGACGCAGAGATGGAGCACCAGGTGGAAAACGAAAAGGTGGCTATGGAATTCAACGACAGTCGCTCTGGTCACGTTCATTTTATTTCTACAAGTTGCCAGTGTTAGGGCAGGTAAGTGTGCAGCAGACATCTGTCACTAAAGTCCAGGGCATGCATCCTGAGTTTCTAAACTCCACATTGACTGGCATATAGATGGCAGTGGGACTACTGCAACCACCTTAGCAGACAGCTGCTGGTTCATAATTTATCCTGTACTGAATACACGTGGCTGCCATTTGAAGTCACCTCAGATAGCACATATTTAGCTTTCTGCGTTATAAAGATGTCAGTAGGCTAGTTTTTCTTTTGGGGTCATTAAAGGAAAAAGTTTGACTTTAAAACGGAATTATGCCACAATGGAATCAAAATTAAAGATAATTTGAAGTGATTGTTCTGTGCCAGTTGCAGTCTGATTTTATGGACACTAAGCAGTTTTTTCCTTGTGAGTGTCTACACCCTAAATGCCAACCTTCCAGGTGTGGCCAACAACGAGAGAGCTTACATTATAATAAAATTGCTAGAAATTGAAAACTTTTCAGTCCAACTGTGATGCGGATTAGCTAAGTTTGTGAGTAAATTACTATCAAATGCGCAAAGTTTGTCACATAGAAACTGCTGAGATTGAATTTGGTTAATTGAAGGTGGTTTTACGCATGTTTTTTACGCATGAAACTTTTTACAATAATCAGCGCAGAGCAGTCTAAACATAAAGCTTTTAAATATATCGTAAGTACAGTCCAACTGACTTATTCATATACAATTCACATAAAAAGTTCACACTGGTTTCAGTTTGTATTTTAATTGTCAGTTGGCTGCCTTTTAACACCTGCCCATAGGATACAGTATCACAGTATAGCGTCAAATCTAAAGGTGTTTTGTGCATTCTGGGCACAAGTCAGTGGAATTCTTTAAGTGAAATTCATATTCTGGCCTGAATCACGATCTTTCCACATTATCTGGGCTCCCACACTGAGTCCAAAGAGGGCGTTGATGGAAAGAAAGGAAGAAAATCTGGAGTATTTTCTTTGCTTTGAAAACACATATGTGGGTCACGTGAAAATACTTTCCTTTATTAAATCATACAGAGATTCACAACGTGTAGCTTTTGCCAGAATAAAATTATATGCTTAAGTTATGAACATTTTTTTTATTTTTGTATTTCTGGCACCAGTTTAGTAAAAACACAGAAATCATCTTGTATCCAAGTTTTAACAACAGTGGAATTCATGTAATTTAAAAATGTTTATGTCTAAACTGGTTTGATGTATTCAGGAGCTACAGTTGTTCTAATTATCCCAACTAGACAAACTGTTATGAGCATCATCTGATTAGTTCTGTGCATTTTCCTAAATACACACAGAATATGTTCAGAACAGGACAAACCACATAAAATCAAAGTAAAATGAAAGAAAACAAACAAACAAACAACAAACTACTGTTGCAAACGTACCCATTGACCAATGTTCCCTCTAATTTTTAATGTGACTGAGCAAACACACAAACTCCCTGAGCATTTCTTGGACCACTGTGAGCAA